>CAUYPK010050793.1:0-45482 GCA_963574355.1 Loris lydekkerianus
TTCATGTTTACATGGATGGAGCTGGAACATATTCCTCATAGTAAAGTATCTCAAGAATGGAAGAAAAAGTATCCAATATACTTAGCCCTACTATGAAACTAATTTATGGCTTTCATATGAAAGCTATAACCCAGTTATAACTTAAGAACATGCAGAAAAAGGAGAGGGAGGAGAGGGAGGAGGGAAGATGGGTGGAGGGAGGGTGATTGGTGGGGTTACATCTGTGGTGCTTCTTACAAGGGTACATGTGAAACTTAGTAAATGTAGAATATAAATGTCTTAACACAGAAAATGCCAGGAAGGCTATGTTAACCAGAGTGATGAAAATATGTCAAATGGTGTATAAAACCAGTGTATGGTGCCCCATGATTGCATTAATGTACACAGCTATGATTTTATAATAAAAAAATAAAAATAAAAATAGCTCGGTGTTGTGGTGGGCACCTGTAGTCTCAGCTACTTGGGAGGCTGAGGTAAGAATCAAACCTGCCAGCTCAGGTGTATGTGGCTGGCACCTTAGCCACTTGAGCCACAGGCACTGAGCCAGTTGCTATGAGTTTTGACACCACGGCACTCTACCAAGGGTGACAAAGTGAGACTCTGTCTCAAAAAAAAAAAAAAAAAAGAAAAAGAAAATGAATTCATTAATTAAGTGGAAATTTGTAAACTGTGTTTTATTTTATTAATCAATTCAACAAAACCGGGGTGCCACTATATGCCAGGCAGTGAAGCTATAATAGTAAGCTGTTAAAAGTGGAATTTTCAAAAAAGTAAAGGTGTGGGTTCAGTGCCTGTGGCTCAAGTGGCTAAGGTGCCAGCCACCTACACCTGAGCTGGTGGGTTCGAATCCAGCCCGGGCCCGCCAAACAACAATGATGGCTGCAACCAAAAAAGTAGCTGGGTGTTGTGGCGGGCGTCTGTGGTCCCAGCTACTTGGGAGGCCGAGGCAGGAGAATTGCTTGAGCCCAGGAGTTGGAGGTTTCTGTGAGCTGTGATGCCATGGCACTCTACCCAAGGCGACAGCTTGAGTCTCTGTCTCAAAAAAAAAAAAAAAAGTAAAGGTGTGACTTTCAAATAAATATAAATTGAGCATGTGTCAAAGATTTTAACTCAGTAATGAAGAGAGGAAAACTGGAAGGTGTTAGAACTTATTTAAAAGAGAATCTGAAGGAGGGACATCTAAATGGGGAATCCGGACTGCCAAAATCATTTCACTAGTGGATTCAAAACTGGTCAGTATCCTCCTATGGAGCAATGCAACGTGATGTTTGGAATCATCTTTGCTGCAAGATGGAAGGGGAAAAGCTATTTGTAAACCAGACTAGTCAAAGACAAAGGCAGAAAGGAGCCCACAGATCAGATAACCCCAAAGGACCTGAGCCGGCCTGTGAAGGGACACTCTGATGTTTTGTCATTCCAGTCATTCGAAACTTCTAGCAAGAAAAAAATAGCTCCTCTCTTTTTTTTGAGACAGAGTCTCACTATGTCATTCTTAGTAGAGTGCTGTGGCGTCACAGCTCACAGCAACCTCCAACTCTTGGGCTTAAGCGATTCTCTTGCCTCAGCCTCCCAAGCAGCTAGGAATACAGGTGCCCGCCACAACGCCTGGCTATTTTTTTGTTGCACTTGTCATTGTTTTAGCTGGCCTGGGCCAGATTCAAACCCACCAGCCTGGGTGTATGTGGCCAGTGCCCAACCACTGAGTTATGGGCACCGCCAATAGTTCCTCTCTCTATGGAGCATATAGTCTACTAAACTGGCTTGTAAACAAAGAAACACATTTAAAAAAAAAATGAGACAAATAAAACAGGCTATTAAAGGATAATTTTCACAAAAAGGTAAAATTATGACTTTTCTAAGATCATCTCAAAGGTTTTATTTAACTTTACAATTAGTGAAGGAACCAGTTAAGATATTGCAACATTATTCAAAAGAGAACTTAAAGTACCACTCAACTTACACCAGATAAGTAATACTGAAATGCTTTTGCCAACAGATGTAAAACTGTTCATCCCTACTGTGGGACACAATTGGCATTTCCTTTTTTTTTGAGACAGAGCCTGGGTAGAGTGCTTGGTATCACAGCTCACAGCAACCTCCAACTCCTGGGCTCAAGCGATTCTCCTTCCTCCACCTCCCAAGTAGCTGGGGCTACAGGCACCACATCACCCGGCTTTTTTTTGGTGCAGCCGTCATTATTGTTTGGCGGGCCTGGGCTGGATTTGAACCTGCCAGCTCGGGTGTATGTGGCTGGTGCCTTAGCCACTTGAGCCACAGGTGCCGAGCCTCCCGCCCCCCCCCCTTTTTTTTTTTGGAGTTTTTGGAGTTTTTGTCCAGGGCTGGCTTTGAACCTGCCACCTCCAGCATATGGGGCAGGTGCCCTACTTCTTTGAGCCACAGGGGCCGCCTTTTTTTTTTTTTTTTTTTTTAACAAAGTGAGCTATGGAGTCATAGCTCACAGCAACCTCAAACTCTCGGGCTCAAGAGACCCTCTTGCCTCAGCCTGCCAAGTAGGTGGGACTATAGGCGCCAACCACAACACCCAGTTAGTTTCTATTTTTATTTTTAGTAGAGATGGGATCTTAATCTTGCTCAGGCTGGTCTACAACTCCGCCTCAGCCACCCAGAGTGGTGGGATTACAGGCTGAGCCACCCAGCCTGGCCACAATTTGCATTTCTATGAATAGGAATTATTGGTGTTACTATCGGTTTTCTGCTACTTTTCTGCTCCATAACTCCTACTTTTATGGAGTTGTAGAATCTTAGATTAGAGACAAACAAGTCACTTCCCCCGACCCCATGAGATAAACCCCGGAGGCTCTGGCATCCTGTTGAAGTGTAGCCAGTAATCTCACTTGCCCCGTTCCTAATCTTCCTCACTCCTCCCTATATGGTACAGTAAAAGAATAACAGAGAAGATGTCACTTAAACTAAGACCTGAAGAAAAGGTGCCAACTCTGAATATGTGCAGGGTTAATGCCTTCCAGCTAGATGGTACAGCACATGCAAAGACCCTTAGACAGGGAATTAGAGCAAACAGAGGGGCAGTGTGAGGGATAGGTGTGAGCAGGGGAGGGACATCACGAAGGCAGAGTGCCGGCCAGGTGCGGTGGTTCACACCTGTAATCCCAGCACTTACTCCCGGGAGGCGGAGGTAGATGGATTGCTTCAGCTCACAAGTTTGAGACCAGCCTGAGCTACCTCAAGACCCATACCTAAAAATAGTCAGATATTGTGGCAGGTGCCTGTAGTCCCAGCTACTCAGGAGGCTGAGGCAAGAGAATCCCTTGAGCCCAAGTAGTTGCTGTGAGCTATAACGCCAGGGCACTCTACCGAAGGCAACAAGGTGAGACTCTGTCTCAAAAAAAAAAAAACAAAACAAAATTTAAGGCAGAGTGCCAGTAAGGGTGGAGGAGATGGAGCCACTGGGGAGGAGATGAGGATTAGAGGATATTCTCCTAAGTGTAACCAGCACTGTTGGAAAGTTTTAAACCAGGAAGTGCCAGGATCTAATCTGTGTTGTGTTAAACAGCTCTGATTCCTGCAGAGAGAAGTGATTGGAGGGACTCAGGGGACCTGTTAGGGCCTGTGACCATGGAAAGGAGTGCCTGGCCCCTGTTGGGGACAGTAACAGGACCCTGTGCACATGGAAAGGAGTGCCTGGGCCTCTAGCTCTTGCTAGGCTTAAAACACTGCCACAGCTCACCTACGGATGGGTACGGGTGTGGGGAGAAGCAAGGACGGTGCTGGTGTGACAGAGCAATTAAATGCTTTATGACTTGTCTTTTTAACTCCTCCCCCTTTGGAATTAAAACTTGCTTTCCTTTCTGAGGCCAATAATCAAAGGGGCAAAAAAATGATTTTTGCTGTTTGTTCTCTGTTATCTTAAAGCACAAGAGATAGCTCAACAGAATTGTCCAGACCCAAGACATATGACATTGGTCATGACCCAAGCCCATCTGCAGACCCCTCCCCCTTTATAAAGCCCTGGTTTTCTGCTTGACAGCAGGATGGCGGTCTTTGAGATGCTACTCAGCTGTCCTCTTCATTTGCTGACAAATTAATACATTTCTCTTTTGTCAAACCAGTTGTCCCTGTTCTTTGTTCTCATTTGATTCAGCCTTGGGGACAAGTACCAAGCTTTCAGTACACATGGGTTTATGGCGGGAGCACCCGGATGAGCAGTAGTGCCATTTTCTGAGAGGATAAGGCCTGAGGGAAGGTCAGTCAGATTTGAGGGACTCTCTACATTCCCTGGTTTGAGAGGCCTGCTGGAAATTCAAGTCCCCAGCACCCAGATCATGGCTGAAGAACCAGTTGTCAGCTCTGAGAGTGCATGTAGGGTGTGACCCCCACCTGGCACAGGGGTGGGCTAATCCCAGCTGCCCTCTGGCCTGTGGGCCTCTCCATCTGGAGCTGTCTGTCTTCCTGGCTGGAGAAACCCTTGGTGCTCTGACTTACCTGGAGCTACTCATTAGCGGTAATTAGCAAGTCACTCATTTCCCTGGAGGAATAAGGGGGGAAGGAGGAACATGGTTGGAGGTGGCTCCCCACCCTGCGGGGGTGGCCAGAGCTGGCTTCTCCATGGTTCCTCTCCAGCAGGCATGAGTCGGCTGCCCAGGTCATCCTTGGGGCCAGGTCACAGTTTAGCAGGTATCGGCTGCCCGGGTCATCCTTGGGGCCAGGTCACAGTTTAGCAGGTATCCCTGAAGGAGGGACTGCAGATCCCAGCTCTGTACAGCTCACTGGAGGACTGAACTGGGACCCCTCATTGGCTCCCATCCCGATGTGGCTGATCCCTATGTAGTCAGCCACTTCCTCTCCCATGATCCTAAGGTACAGCTTTAGGCTGTGACCTCTGATCTTGGGACTCTGAGGTCCTGCCCCCTCTTCTCTGAGTCACTGTGAGTCACCAAGAGCATGAGGAGCTGCCCAGCCTGGTGATGGGGGTGCCCAGCAAGTCAGCTTATGTGCTGGCCCATTTCTTCTGTGCCACCTCCCCAACCCAATTCTTCCCCCCAGGCTCTGTCCCAGCTGCTGTGCTCTGTCCTTGCCTTTCCCGTCCTAGAGCCCTCCCTCCCTGCCTCTAGGTGGTGGAGTATGCAAGATCCTTCCAGGCTGAGTTCTTAGTGCTGGGCTGTGAGTTGCAGCAAGAAAAGGAGGGAGAGAAGAGTCCTTGATTACCCAAGAGTCTGGGCTTACAAGGTTCTGGTCACATGGTCATATGACTGGATGACAGGGGCATGCCAGTGCATGCTGAACACTGGGCAGTTTTTTTTTCTTTTAAGGATATCAAAGTTTTATTGGATATGTAATGTTTTTCCAATTTTCTTTGATGTGGCATAAGCGATGATGATGGAGTATACAACTTACCATACTGATCACAGTTGTAGTTTTGGCACAGAATGTTATTATTTGTTGGTAGAATAATACTAAGCTTTTAACAAAGGAC
Source organism: Loris lydekkerianus (assembly GCA_963574355.1). NCBI lineage: Eukaryota > Metazoa > Chordata > Mammalia > Primates > Lorisidae > Loris > Loris lydekkerianus. The sequence goes on from CAUYPK010050793.1 coordinate 5,453, forward strand.
CATCAAACTGATCATATTTAGAAATATTCTGTTCAGGGTGGTGCCTGTGGCTTAGTGGATAGGGCACCGGCCCCATATACTGAGGGTGGCAGGTTCAAACCCGGCCCCAGCCAAATTGCAACAAAAAAATAGCCGGGCATTGTGGCAGGCACCTGTAATCCCAGCTACTCTAGAGGCTGAGGCAAGGGAATCGCTTAAGCCCAGGAGTTGGAGGTTGCTGTCAGCTGTGTGATGCCCTGGCACTCTTCCGAGGGCAATAAAGTGAGACTCTGTCTCTACAAAAAAAAAGAAAGAAAGAAAGAAAGAAATATTGGGCAGCACCTGTGGCTCAGTGGGTAGGGCGCCAGCCTCAGATCCGAGGATGGCAGGTTCAAACCCAGCCCCAGACAAACTGCAACAAAAAAATCGCTAGGCGTTGTGGCTGGCACCTGTAGTCCCAGCTACTTAGGAGGCTGAAGCAAAAGAATCACCTAAACCCAAGAGCTGGAGGTTGCTGTGAGCTGTGTGACACCACAGCATTCTACCAAGGGCGATAAAGTGAGATTCTGTCTCTACAAAAAAAAAAAGAAAAGAAAGAAAAGGAAGAAGGAGGAGGTGGAGGAGGAGGAAACATTCTGTTCAATTTAAAATCTCAGTTCTTCAGTACTATTTGACTGAATACTTGATCCAATTATATTATTCAACATCGTGGGTTCTGTGGGGCTTTCCAAAGCCTGGTTGTTGCTGCTTCTAGTGTGCAGCACTGGGTGTTCAGCCACTGTCTCCTCTCTCTTCACATTCTAGGGTTCTTCCATTTGTTTCAAAGAGGTGATCTGGTCCAGCCTGGAGATGGCAAATTCCACAGAGACCAAATTTCTGTACATTTCTAACATCACATCCCTATACAGGTTCTGCTGAGTAGAGGCCAGACATGCCCACTCCTCTATGGAGAATTCTATGGCCACATCCCTGGTCGATGGTCCCATTTCTATGATTCTGGGCTGTTCCAATTTTCCAGTACCTGCAGGTCATTCAGGGACAAAGGCTGTAGCCCAGAATCCTAGGGCTTCCTAGAGGTGAAACAATGGATATGGACACCATTAGGTGTCACACTGGGCTGTCTTGTCCCACCATGGGGTGGCACCTGTGGCTCAAAGGAGTAAGGCGCCGGCCCCATATACTGGAGGTGGAGGGTTCAAACCTGGCCCGGAACAAAAACTGCAAAAAAAAAAAAAAAAAAAAAAATTGTCCCACCATGTGCGACCGGTTTCAAGATACTAATGTGATGTTAGCCACTTGCAATTTGCAACATTTTTGAAAATTTAACTATCAGCTCTTTTTCTTTTTTCTTTTCTTTATTTTGTCACCCTTGGTAGAGTGCCGTGCTGTCATAGGTCACAGCAACCTCAAACTCTTGGGCTAAAGCGATTCTCTTGCCTCAGCCTCCTGAGTAGCTGGGACTATAGGTGACCACCATGGCACCCGACTATTTTTAGAGATGGGGGTCTCACATTTGCTCAAGCTGGTCTCAACCTTTGTGAGCTCAGGCAATCCACCCACCTTAGCCACCCACAGTGCTAGGAATACAGGCGTGAGCCACCGTGCCTGGCCTCTTTTAATTTTTATTTTATTTATTTATTTATTTATTTATTTATTTATTTATTTATTTATTTATTTTTTGCAGTTTTGGGCTGGGGTCATATTTGAACCTGCCACCTCCAGTATATGGGGCCAGCACTCTTTTTTTTTTTAAAGAGGCTGGGGTCTCACTATGTTGCCCAGGCTGGTTTATAACTCCTGGGCCCAATAAATTGTCCTGCCTCACCCTCTAAAACCTCCAGAGTACCTGGGAGTACAGATGCACATCACCACACCTGGCCCTCTAGGAAGACAGTAGAGAGAGCATGAACATAGTCCTTTAGTACAGCAGGACTTCCATGGCTGATCACCTCCCTATACTGACCACCTTTGTAAGCTGAACTAATTTTCATAGACTGGACATATCAGTACAGGAGGCGTAGTTCTTATGCTGACCCCCCTCCATATGCTGACCAGTTACAGTGCCTTGGGTGGTCACCTTACAGAGGTTCTACTACATATGCTATTTTAAAGATAAACAAATAAAGAAAAAGGGTTCCAAGTTCACCTGTGATCAATTGAATTATCCAGACACTGGGAGGAAATTCTTGTGGTGTGGGAGGCAATGCAAGTTTTTCCAACAACCAGAGGAAGCAGTGTGCAGGCTGGGAGGCTGAGAAGGGGTGAGACGTTTTGGCACAAAACATGGACAGTCCATGAATATTTCTTTTCTTTCTTCCTTCCCTTCCCTCCCTCCCTTCCTTCCTTCCTTTTTTTTTTAGACAGAGCCTCAAGCTGTCACCCTGGGTAGAGTGCCGTAGAATCACAGCTCATGGCAACCCCCAACTCCAGGGATTAAGGGATTCTCTTGCCTCAGCCTCCCAAGTAGCTGGGACCACAGGTGCATGCCACGATGCCCGCCACAACACCTGGCTATTTTCTGGTTGTAGTTGTCATCATTGTTGTTTGGCAGGCCTGGGCTGGATTCTAACCCGCCATCTCTGGTGTATGTGGCTGGCGCCTTAGCCGCTTGAGCTACAGGCGCCGAGCCATCCATGGATATTTCTATAGGAGTCTCCAAGAGGCAGGGAATCCCTGAGTGACATGCAGATTGCCAGGGGAACAGAACAGCTCAGAAGTGTGATTAGATGGGAGGAAGGACATCTGGTGGGAAGGTGACACAATACCAGCTATAAGCAGCAGCATCTCTGTGGGGCCTCCAGTGTCCCTGGGCCAAACAGGCCAGGAGCTTTAACCATTAGTAGTCCAGAAAGCCTTGCCTGCAGAGGAGCACAGCCTGCCCTGTTGCTCAGCTGCACTTAGCCCTTTGAGGCCACCAGCCCTTCTCATGTGAGCTTCCCTTTCTCATGTGGTGTGGCCAGTACTGATTAGTCCTTCTCACAGGTGAATACACTGAGGCCCAAAGGAGGAGCATCTGTGTGGTTGTTTTGACATCCTCTGCCTGCTGGAATTTAGCTTGAATCACCTGAGGAGGGGACTGAGGTCTACCCTGTCGACTCAAGAGCAGTGTCAACTCAAATGCCCCAGGAGCCAGGTGTGGACCTGGTGCAGTGGCAGTGTTGCAGGTGGGCGAGAGGGAGACTGCTGCAATCAGAGCTTCCAACTTTTCATGAAAAGGTGGGAATCCCGATTTAAAAAAAAAATTTTTTTTAGTTGTAGTAAAATATACATAAGATTTACCATATTAGCCATTTCAAGTGTGTTGGTCAGTGGCACTAAGTACCTTCACCTGTTGTTGTGCAGCTGTCACCTCCATCCATCTCCAAAACTGTTTCCAACGTCACAAACTAAAACTCTGTCCCCATTAAACATGTACTCCCTGCTTATCCTGCCCCAGCCCCCGCAGCCGGCCTTCTGCATGTGAGTAATCTCAGCAGTATTTGTCTTTCTGTCTGGCTTCTTTCAGTGAGCCTGGTGCCTTCCAGTCCATCCACATTGTAGCCTGTGCCCTTGCTTTATTCCTTTTTATGGCTAAATAATATTCTGTGGAATAGCCAGAGCACATTCGGCTTATCCAGTCATCTATCCACAGATATGTGGGTGTTTCCACCCTTTTGCTTTGTGAATGTGAACACGCATGTACCCAGGTCTGTTTGAGCAGCTATTCAGACGGATGCTTGTATACCCATGTTCACTGCAGCATTGTTTGAACATCAGATTTTTAAAAATGTGAAATCACTACACTGTAGGGTTAACGCAGCCTGTGGGTCATCTCAGCAGCCTTAAGGCTTTAAATTCTCCACATGTTAATCCCCAGATTATTTCCCTCAGCCCCTGCCCTGAGCTCACCTGTGTGGGGCTTCCATCTCAGATCACACTCTGCACCTCCACCCCCAGGCCCTCAGACCTGTCTACTTGGCCTCAAGGAAAGATCTAGAATCTACCCTCTCACCACCTCCTTGTCTCTCCCTTGTGCCTGCTGGTATCCCTGCTTTATCCTCGTGCTCCCCACAAGCGGTGCCATTGGTCTTTACCAGCTATTGGGCTACATGAGTCACTTATCTCTTTAATTTGTTTCACCCAATGTCTGTACCATGAGGACAGGGATTACAGTTGGTTTGTTCTCTGCTGTATTTCTGGCACTTAGTAGGTACCCAGTAAATGCTTGTTGATTGAGTTAATGAGGGTAGGAAGTGTGTCTTACTTCCCTTGACTATGCCAGGGCTTAGGACAGTCTCTAGCAGATAGTAGCTGTTGCTTAGCAGCTTCTGGTCGGATAGTGAATGGATACCCCTGTTCAAAGTATCTCCTGACTCCTGGGCCCACATCTGAAATGCTACTGCTGTGAGTCATTTCTCTGGCTTAAGTGTTGCCGGGTCCAGCTGTCATAAGCATGTAAGTCATCACTGCCTGAGTGCAAATCAATCAGTGGTCCTGACAGGTCCTGACCAGGATAGGTGGCATGAGTGGGCAACTCAGAGATGCCCAGTTAGGATGCCTGGCATCGGTCTGGCATAAACATTTTGCTGAATAAATATTGAATCAGACCAGGGTCTCCACCTCCTGACCCTTCAGAGATTCTGGTCCCCACACCCTAGGAACTAGGGAATAGGTTCTGGGGTTCTTCCCTGGGACTCCTGCCAGGAAGTTTTCAACTAGCCTCTCACACTTCCTCTGGCTCCTATGGGACCCCTTTCTGTGGGCTCCTGTGGGGCCCATTTCCTGGTAACAGCATCCCACTGATGACAGCATCTTGGGGAGGGCACATGCCCCTGGGGTTCCCAGGGGCAGCGAGTCAGATTTTAGGCAGAAAAGGCTAGAACAGAGAGGAAACTGGGGAGGAAGAGGAGAGACTGAGGAGGAAGGAGGCTGGAGCCATCAGTTCCCAGCCACCTCCAGACTCAGCTCTTCCACAATCACTTATTCATTCAACAAACATCCATTGAGACCTGATGGGCAGCAGGCCCAAACAGGACCCTAAGGATCCACAGTAGCCTCATCTCTCCACCCTGTACCCCTGCCCAGGGAGCCGAAGCACAGAGACCCAGCTTCACAGGACGCTCCAGGGCCTATGCCATGGCCCGGACCCCAGCCTCTGTGCCCCTCCACAAGGCCTCACTGTTATCCCCCAGTCACCTGCCCCCACCCCTAGGAAGATTCGAGTCTCCTAAGCATAGGACTTGGCTTGTTCATCATGTGTGTCCTTGTGCCTGGCACAAGACCTGGCATTCAGCAGATGCCCAGCAAATGCCAAGTGAGCTGGATAGGGGGCAACCACCTCAGTTCCAGAAGGGAGTGGGCTGGGGAGCATGGGGCTTAGGGCCAGCCACAGGCACAGGGGCCCCAGGAGAAGGCAGGTAAGGAAGCCCAAATGACAGTCCTGCTCTTCTGTGGCAGCCCAGGGACACTGCCCCTTGCCTGGCCACTCTGGGGAGGGTGGGGGTGGCAGAGAAAGGCATTTTCCTGCAGTGCCCCAACCCCTCAGAGTCCCGGGACAGACAACAGGGCATCACTGGGCAGCTCGGCCCCATCCTGGGCACCAATGGGAAGGGGCAGCCCTTGCCTGCAGTAGGTCTGGGCTGCTTCTGACCATGGAAACAATGTTCCTGCCACACAGGTTAACCCTGATAGACTGAGGAGGCGGGTAGCCTGGATTTCACCCCAGTGCAGGGTCTGGAGGGCGCTGAGGACAGATGTGTCCAGAGCAGAGCTGTGGCACTAAGGAGGCATCTGTGTGTTCTGCCAGAGGGACTGACTGAAGTCTCCAGGATGTGAGGTGGGGCTCACTGGACCACTCTCCTCCTAGCCTCTGCACTCATCTCCCCTCCAGAATGATGTCACTGTCACCATTACCATGTTCTGTGGGGCCAACCCTGCTCTTCTCAGGGATCTGAGTCAATGGCTCCTTTTCTGGACAGCCTTTGCCGACCTTTGATCAGGGTCAGGTTCCTTTTTGGGTCCCCCCAGCTTCTACCTCAGCACAAAATGACCACCCCTGCCTGTGCTCCCACGGCCGTCTGCAGGGTCCAGGTTTGGATCTAAGTCTCACCATTCACCCACCAGTTGGGAGACCTTGGACAAGTTGCTTAACCTCCCTGAGCTGCCTCAGTTTCCTCCTCTGCAGAATGGGAATAATAGGGAAATTTGAGGCTGAAATGTGGCGATCCTGAGCACTCCGTAGCTGCTCTGGTGTATTTCATTCACCCCCCTCTGGCCATAGTCAGGTTTCCAATTCCAGGTGAACCAAAGGTGCTGGCCAGTTTGGAGGAAGCCTGCTCCTGCGTGGGGTGGGGGGTGTCGAAAGTGTGGGCCCCACAGGGTGCTGAGTCAGTGCTGGGTGGAAACACCTCTAATCCACCTCCAGCCTGGGCTACCCCAGCTCAGCCCAGCCCTGGGGGGTTCCCGGCAGAGATAGGCACAGGACTATCTATAGGCCCCTCCCCTTCCTGGAGTCCAGGTGAGAGGTGACTGAAGAGACAGGGCTGAGCCTTTCCTGTACAGACAACTCCAGGGCGGCCCCAGGGATGGTGGTTCTAGGGACAGAGGCCACTAAGGCCTGATTCACAGCTTTCTGGGAAGTGGGTTAACGGGATTCCAGAGCCCTAGGTGGGGTCAGATCTCCAGGCTGAGTCACAGCACCCAGGCCCCTGGAGACAGGAGCCGTTACAGAGCCTTGGGCACCCTCCTTGTCAGTCTCCAGCCCCCAAGGTCTTGAGGAACCCCCAACACCTGGTACACCAGCCTTCAGCTCTGCAGACTTGGGGCCTTGCCCCACCCCAGATCCCCTTCCTTCCAACACTGTGGAACCTTTCTCTGCCACTCCCCCCCTTCCCCAAGTCATTATCAGGAAATTCTGGGCCCAGAGGTCACATCCTGGACCCGCAGCTGGAGCCTGGGCTCTAAGCCCACCCACCAGGCCCCAGGCCTGGGGTCTCAGCTCAAGTCCCTCCCCTCTAGCGGCTCATTTCCTCCCCACAGCCCCGCCTGCCCTGTCACCCACAGCCTGGGTGGCTGGGACAGCCACCTGGAAGACTAGTCTGACAGCATTCCACCTCCTGGGATAAAACCGAGGTAATCTGAAGAGTACCCTACACACTCAGGCCACCTGCCCTGCCTGTCCCAACTAGCACAGTCCCTCGAGATTGCTGACTGGTTGGGCCCCCACCTCCACCCCCACCGGCTATGGTAGTTTCCAGACCCCCCCCAGCCCTGGGTGGGGCCCACGTCAGGATCATAACCTCCCTGCTGCTTCTGGCTTCCTCCGGTGAGTGCTAAGACCTGCCCCTCCTGCCCTGAGGGCTGCTGCAGCCTCCGCTCAGACGCTGTCCCTTCTGCATGGAACTCCAGCTCTTCTCTTCTCTCATCCCTTGATTTTGTTCTCTCCCTCTTTGTGTCTGGCTGTTAACCATACTGTATCTCCTTTCCTCTAGAGCTGAGGACTGAATGAAAGAGCATGGGTTAGCCTAGCACACAGTGGCTCAGTGCACATTGCTCTCTCCTCTCTGTCACCCTGCCCTCCTCCTAGCTTGCATCTTGGGGCAGGAGGCCATAGGAGGGTGCCGGGTGGCAGTAGCATCCAGGCCTGGACCCGGGTCTGTGCTTCCTAAGTCTGTTCCCCACCTCCCTGGGACATGCCCATCCCTCCTCCCATTCCTTTCCCGGTGCCTCATCCCCAGTGGTGGACAGAGTGTGGAGCAGGCTGGTTGCTGGCTGGCAGAGGGGAGGGCAGCAGCTGTGGGAGAGGCTTGAAATGCCCTACCTGGACACCCTCTGCAATAAGTGACATGAGGGGATCCCTGGCCACTGAGGGGCAGGGGCTCCTCCTGCTACCAGCCTGACCTTCCCTTCTCTCACCCTCAGCCTCCCTCAAAGCTGCCAAGATACCTGGTGAGTGGGAGCTGCCCTGGGTCTGGGAAGGAAGGGAAGCCCAAGAGGGCTTCCACCCAAGCAGAAGTGGGGGCAGGAAGTGAGAGGGAGGGCTGAAAGGTGCCAGGCAGGTGGGCAGAGTGGAGGTGGCTGGGGGATGGGTGGACAGGCTGCAGGGAGCTGAGAGGGCCCAGAGATGGGGGAAGGGCCGGCAGAAGATGGCTCAGGGAATGGTGACCTGGCCAGTTTGGGGGATGGGAGGAGAGGCCGGGATATGGCCTGGGGGTCCCTGGAGTTGGAGAGACAGAATTTTGACCTTGCCTGACAGCACCCCCAGCCTGTGGGAAGCCCCAGCAGCTGAACCGGATTGTGGGGGGCCAGGACAGTGCCGACGCTGAGTGGCCGTGGGTCGTGAGCATTCGAAAGAATGGAACCCACCAATGTGCAGGCTCCCTGCTCACCAACCGCTGGGTGGTCACCGCTGCCCACTGCTTTAAGGGGTACGTATGGCCAGGCCAACCACTTGGCCCTCGGGACCCAGGTTTCCTCCCAAGGCAGTCCCAGCTTCCAGGCTTCTGTCCAATCTTGGTGCCCCTCAGTGGAGACTCAGATTCTGTCAGAAGCCTCTCCTGCCTTCAGGGCCTTCCCAATCTTGCTGTTACTCTAGCCAGGGGTCCTCAAACTTTTTAAACAGGGGGCCAGTGTACTGTCCCTCAGACCATTGGAGGGCTGGACTATAGTTTAAAAAAAAAACTATGAACAAATTCCTATGCACACTGCACATATCTTATTTTGAAGTAAAAAACCAAAACGGGAACAAATACAATCACACCGCCTCATGTGGCCCGTGGGCTGGGCCCTAGTTTGAGGACCCCTGCAGTGGGACCTGCCCCTCCTGCCCTGAGGGCTGCTGCTGCCCCGGCTCAGACATTGTCCCTTCTGCATGGAACTCCAGCTGTTCTCTTCTCTCATCCCTTGATTTTGTTCTCTCCCTCTTTGTCTCTGGCTGTTAACCTGTGTCTCCTTTTCTTTTCTGCATCAGCTTCTCCCAGACCTCCTAGCTCATGCCACCCCATTCTTTTCCAGGAATCTGGATAAGCCATCCCTGTTCTCAGTGCTTCTAGGGGCCTGGCAGCTGGGGCACCCTGGCCTTCGGTCCCAGAAGGTGGGCGTTGCCTGGGTGCTGCCACACCCAAGGTATTCCTGGAAGGAGGGTGAGCGTGCAGACATTGCCCTGGTGCGCCTCGAGCATCCTGTCCAGTTCTCCGAGCGAATCCTGCCCATCTGCCTGCCGGATTCTTCCATCCGTCTCTCTGAAGATGCTGACTGCTGGATTGTGGGCTGGGGGAGTATCCATGACGGAGGTACAGCTTCTTTCCTTCAGAGGTGGTTGGGCATGGATGGGACTGAGGGTGGCAGACACTCAGAGACAGATACCTTGAGTAGCAAGGGGTAGAGACCAGAGGTGTAGTATGACAGAGATAGAAGAGAAGACAGGCTGTGACCCAGAAGTGTTAAGTCAGGGACCTAAGTGGATAGTCTTGGGTCATTTCTTGTTCAAAGGTATCTTTGTGTTTTGAGGCAACAACAGCTATTCACCAACGCAGCAAGGGCTGAATGATGAATATGAAGAGCCCTGGGGGTGGGGTGGGGGTGGAGAATGAGCACCCCCTGGTGGCAGCATGCCTTCAAAATTCCCAGGAGGAAATAATAGTCCTCTTAATTGTAAAATGTAATTTTCAAATCAAGTTTAGAGGTTTGGAAAACATCATCTAAAAACACAAACCAGGTTAAATAAAGCCAGAGGCAAAGAGGCAGCAAGAGGAAGATAAGTGATAGCTAGCTAGCTAGATAGAATAGGTGGTGACTGGGCTAAGAAAAGGAAATATTCAGGCAGAGACCAGGAATGAAAGAGATACAATGGAGACCTGGAAGGGAGAGATTTTGAGAGACACAGAGAGATTCTAAGACAAAGTGTGAACAAAATGGAACTTTAACCAGATTCTAGAATTAAGAGAAATGACACCAATTTGGGTGAGAGTTGAAATTGCAAACTGAAGAGAGTCCATAGACCAGCCCTGGGCAGGGTGTGGGGAGCCCTCAGTATTCAACGTTGAGTGGACATTTATCGGACACTTGTGCTGTGGCAGACCCCTGCTGGGTGAAGTAATGGTCAGGCTCTCCTCACCTGGGGGCGTCAGGGAGCTTATTACAGAGGGCCAATCCCAGGCTCCGTATTCAGTAGGTACAGAAGTAGAGACCTGGAATTTGGTTTTCTGAAAGCAGCTTGGTAGAGCCTAATAGAGCAGCCCATCCTTTAGCCTTTGAGTAACTGCTGCTAGTGGGAATGGAGGGAAATAGTCCCCAAGCCTGACTCTGTCCTCCTTTCTTCCAGTGTCTCTACCTCACCCTCAGACTCTGAAGAAGCTGAAGGTCCCCATCATTGACAGGGAAACCTGCAGCCGCCTGTACTGGCGGGGAGCCGGGCAGGCGGCCATCACAGAGGACATGCTGTGTGCTGGCTACCTGGAGGGTGGTCGAGACGCCTGTCTGGTGAGCAACCCCACTCTGCTTCCAGCCTGGCCTTGAGAGAGAGACAGCGTTAGCCTGACCTCACCGGGCTCCATCACCTTCCCCTGGGTTTCCTCCCTGGAATTGGCTGGGCCAGCAGTTCCTGCACCCTACAGAACCAGCCTCAGCCTGGCCCAACCTTTCACTTACTTGCACAAACACCAAATGTACACTGAGCATTTTAGCTGGGGTCCCACATCTCAGTCCCCAGCTCCAGCGAGTGTGGTGGAGGGTGGCAGGATGGGAATGGTCAGCACAGAACCTGGGCAGCAGGAAGGCTTGTTGTAATTCCTACTCTGCTGCCATGGTTCCAAGCTTTGGCAAATGTTTCTTCTTTCTGAGCCTCAATTTTCGAATCAGCAAATCATAAATCCCAATACAGGGTAAGAGGGGACAGGCTGGGCAGTGAGTTTGGCATGTCCTTCACTGACCACCGATGCAGTTCAGGTACCACTGGACTCCTGGCTCTGCACCTATGGCTCAAGCGGCTAAGGCGCTAGCACATACACCTGAGCTGGCTGGTTCGAATCCAGCCCAGGCCCACCAAACAATGACGGCTGCAACCCAAAAAAAAAAAAAAAAAAAAGCCGGGCGTTGTGGCGGGTGCCTGTAGTCCCAGCTACTTGGGAGGCGGAGGCAGGAGAATGGCTTGAGGCCAGGAGTTGGAGGTTGCTGTGAGCTGTGATGCTGTAGCACTCTACCCAGGGCGACAGCTTGAGGCTCTGTCTCAAAAAAAAAGAAAAAGAAAAGTGGACTCCGGAAAGGTCTGCCCACCGACGTGGCGTGGGTCCTGCTGTGCTCAACCCTTGCCCCCGGCGGGGGCCCTAACAGCCCCTTTTCTCCTGCAGGGTGACTCCGGTGGCCCCCTGATGTGCCAGGTGGACGGCGCCTGGCTGCTGACCGGCGTTATCAGCTGGGGTGAGGGCTGTGCGGAGCGCAACCGGCCCGGCGTCTACATCAGCCTCCCCGCGCACCGCTCCTGGGTGGAGAGGGTCGCGCAAGGCGTGCAGCTCCGCGGGCGCTCGCAGGGGAGCTCCCAGGGCGCGGCGCCCCGGTAGGGCAGCCTGGGGCGCCGCGACTTGCGGCTTCCTCTGCTGTAAATGAGCCTTCTACCTCTGGGGGGCGTCCGCCTCCCGCTCCACGGCCGGCCCCGGGCCGGGAGCACCTTTGTTTGTATTGATGTTAATGATTTTTACGGTTTGTAACTCTGCCCACATATCTTATTTATTCTTCCAATTTCAATAAATTATTTATTCTCCAGGTTCTGGTTTTGCCCAAGGATGGGGACAGTGGGAAGCGATACTGGGGATAAAATGGGGGAGAGGAAGCTATGTGCTTGACTTGGCCCCGTGGGGACTCCTGACCTTTGCAGCCTGAGCTCGCCCTCCCTTCTGACCCCTCGCCACTCTAGGGTGGCCAAATTGAGTGGGGTGTCTAGTGGCCTGGGCAGGGGTTAGAGGTCCTCCAGACTGCCCTCTGGATTCCCACAAGAGGGCTGGCTAGGAGCAACCCAGCCACAAGACAGTGTTAGCTCCTGCTTCAGGCCAAGACGCCCTTCCCCTCCTCCACCACAGGGTCCAGGAGCCTGGCAGGGTGTGGAAGCGCCAAGGGCGATAGCCTAGAGGGTAGGCGTGCTTATGGGGGTCAGGGGAGCCGTACTCTCAGCGTCTGTTTGACTCCTGCCTGCTAGTTTCCAGACTGATACCCTGTTGCCCGCAACCACTCACTTGCAGCGGGCTCTGAGTGCTGGGCCCAGCCCTGACCTGCCTCCGCCCAGCCTACATGGGCAGAGGTGTGTGCCAGCGTCCCGATAACAAGTGGATTTGTCACTATATCCCTGCTGTTGGTATGTGAACTGCTTAGCAGCTGATACAGAAGAGATTTCGCCAAAGTCAAGAAAACAACCAGGTCCAATTATGCTGGAAAAAACCCCCAAAAAACAGTTGGTTCGGTGCCTGTAGCTCAAGTGGCTAGGGCGCCAGCCACATACACTGGAGGTGGTGGGTTCTAGCCCAGCGCTGGCCTGCCAAACTGCAATGACAAATAACAGCCAAAAAGTAGCTGGGCATTTTGGCGGGCTCCTGTAGTCCCAGCTACTTGGGAGGCTAAGCAGAAGAATCGCTTAAGCCCAAAGAGTTTGAGGTTACTGTGAGCTATGATGCTACAGTACCCTACTGAGGGCGGCATAGTGAGACTGTCTCAAAAAAAAAAAAGTTCTTTGCTCAGAATGTCTCCAACTAGAAAGGAGCAAGGAAGTGACAAGTGTTTGAGACGGGAATGCATGTATGTGTGTGTCTTTTGCTGGGAGTACAGTTGTAAAATATTTGCTGGTATTTTCTGATTACCTTTACATTATTAGATCATAGTAAATGCTGTGGGATTGTTTTTATTAGAAAACAATAAAAACTGGCTTCCTTTCTGTCAGAGAACCAGCCTGGGGTGTGCTGGGGTGACTTAGGTGTCCCCAGAACCCCTCCCTCTGAGACCTGCTCCCCCCCCCCCCCGCATATCTCTGTACTCGGTGGCTTTCATACCCTCTGCTCTTTCTTCAGTCCCCTCCCCACTTTAGCCCTCATTTGCTGGCTCTGTTCCCTGCCTCAGCTCCCCCTTTGTCCATCCCCTCTCTGCTCTTCCCTTCCCATTTTCTGTCCCTGAGCACTCCCTCTCTTTGTTTCTCCTCCTTGTCATCTCCCTCCTCCGACCTGGGGTCCCTCCCTCCCTCCAGTCTCTCCTCTTGCCCCAACTTCTCTTGTCCCCAGATCTTGCCCTCTCTCCTCCTCAGCTCCATCTCCTCTGGTCTAGTCTCCCACTTCTGTCCTGCTGTGTCTTTTCCTTCTCACCTCTCACTCCCTGACCCTGTTTCTCAGGTCTGTCGCTAGCTCATTGCCCCAGCTACTCCCTCAGATAGGATCCTTAGAGAAGCTCCCAAGAAAGCAATGCCTAGAAGGATGCTTGAGCAAGGGTGGGGATTTTTCTGAATTGGGAGATCACCCCCCCGCCCCCCCTTTCAGGTCATCTCTGAGCCTGAGGGAGCCTCCTGTGTTCTTGTTGGCCCTGTGGGATCCTAGAGGCCTGAGGTCAAGGCTAGGTGTGAGTTGGGAGCCAGCCCCTGGCTCTTCAGTGCAACAGGACTTGCAACGATTCCTCAATCAGGGTGGAGGACCAGGGGGTGAAAACACAATTGCCCCAGTCCCTGCAGGGTTGAGCCAGTTCATTCAGTTGATGCAGCTCTTGTTCCTCAGGGAGGCTTCCCTTGGGAGGTTTTGCAGGTGCTAGGTGTGTGCGCCCTGCTCAGAATCCCGATCAGTCCACGTCCTCCAGCCTTGTTGGACATACTGAACTCAAGGATCACACAGCACCCCCCTTCTCCTTGGTGGAGCCTGGCCCTCTCTAGGTGGGGAGGCCTCACTACTTTTGTTCCACCAATATCACCTGCCTCTCTAGGGACTGAAGATAGAGACTCCTGGGTCTTCCCAGTGGGCCAATTTGAATTGGCCCCCATGGCCAGCTAACATACCCACCCTGGGCTTCTGGACAGATGTCTTTGACCATCTTCAACCTCCTGCATGGGATAGCCCTTTGCAGAGCAATCCTTACCTCCCCAAAGGTAGGGTGGGGACTATCTGGCCCTAGTACAAGGTCCTTATGGAAAGAACTGCTTTGTCTGCAAGCTATGAGGCCTGGCTTCTCCTCCTTCGCACACTCCTTCCTAGCTCCTACCTCAGATCATTAACCCTGGCAGGGACTTCCTTTTCTTTTTTTTTTTTAGACAGAGTCTCAAGCTGTGGCCTTGGGCAGAGTGCTGTGACATCACAGCTCACAGCAACTTCCAACTCCTGGGCTTGATTCTCTTGCCTCAGCCTCCCAACCTGGGGGGGACTTTCACTCCCATACCTGGGATCTCCCAACTTTTCTTCACTCTGCATCTAGAACAAGTGTTGGAAAACATGCATTTAACCACAGGACCCAGATTGGTGCTCCACTGGCACCAAGTTCCATCTCAACAAAAGACAGGAATCTATTTTTCCAACTGCTCAGTTTGAAAAACAATGACATTAGGTGCTAGTGAGACTGTAGAGAAACTGGAACTCTTATACATCGCTGGTGGGAATGCAAAGGTCCTTTGGAAAACAGGTTGGTCATTTCTTATAAAGTTTGACATATACACAGCAATCCTATTGCTAGGATGTATTTAAGAGAAAGGAAAACACATGCACACAGAAACCTATATGCAAATAGCTTTACTCATAACTAGAAAAAACTGGAGACAATCCAAATATCCTTAAACTGTTGAATGGGTAAACAAACTGTGGTACGTCTATTCAGTAGAATTCTATTCAGCAGCAAAAAGAACAAAGTACATGCAACAGTGTGAAGAAGCTCATGCATTACATTACATGAAAGGTGCCAAACTTAAAAGTCTACATATTATATGATTCCATTTATAGGGCATTCTGGAAAAGGCAAAACTATAAGGACAGAGAGGAAATGAGGGGGGGAGTGAGGGGCTAGGATGGGGGAAGGATTGACACAAAGGAGCATGGGGGAATTTTGGCAGTGAGGGATTTGACTTTATATCTTGATTGTGGTGGTGATTACACAATTGCATGTGTTTATTAAAACTCAGAGGACTGGCTTGGTGCCCTTGCTCAGTAAGTAGGGCTCTAGCCACAGACACCAAAGCTGGTGGGTTCGAGCCTGGCCCAGGCCTGCTAAACAACAATGACAACTACAACCAAAAAATAGCCAGGCATTGTGGCGGGCACTTGGGAGGCTGAGGCAAGAGAATCGCTTTTAAGCCTAAGAGTTTCAGGTTGCTGTGAACTGTGATGCTACGGCACTCTATTGAGGGCAACATAGTGAGACTCTGTCTCAAAAAAAACAACAACCCCCCCAAAAAACCCTCAGAGGACTATCACTAAAACTGGTGAATTTTACTGTATGTAAACTACACCTTCATAAACCTGACTTAAAATACACACTCTTTTCTTTATCTGGCTTTCTGTAATAGCCTCCTAACTGGTATCTGCTGACAGCTTCGCTGTTTGCCCCCACTGGCCCATTCTCAGTACAGCAGCCCAGAGTGGTTCCCCTAAAACCTAAGGCACTCTTCTTTTTTTTTTTTTTAGAGACAGAATCTCAGTTTGCCGCCCTCGGTAGAGTGTCCTGCCGTTGCTGTGAGCAACCTCCACCTCCTGGGCTTAGCCGATTCTCTTGCCTCAGCCTCCCGAGAAGCCGGGACTACAGGTGCTCGCCACAACACTCTTCTTTCTTTTTTTTTTTTTTTTTTTTTTTTTGTGCCAGAGTTTCAAACTGTTGCCCTGAGTAGAGTGGGTAGAGTGCTGTGGTGTCACAGCTCACAGCAACCTCAAACTCTTGGGCTTAGCCTCCCAAATAGCTGGGACTTACAGGCGCCGGCCACAATGCCCGGCTTTTGTTGTTGTTGCAGTTGTCATTGTTGTTTTTTAAACAAGCCTGGGCCAGGTTGAAACCTGCTAGCCTGTGTATGTGGCTGGTGCCCTACACACTGAGCTACGGGTGCCGCCCTAAGTCACTCTTCTTCTCGACACCCTCACATGGCTCCTCGTTCTACTCAAAGGAAATGACGTCATCTTTCTAGTATCCCTTACCGCCTCTCCCCTCCTTGGTCAATGTACTCCAGCCATATTGGCTTCCTCACAATTTCCTGGAACACAACAGGCACGCTCATGCCTCAGGAGCTTTGCACTTGAGGTTTCCTCTTCCCCCAGAGAACTGCACGGCTCATCCTTCACTTCCTACGGATCTCTGCCCAGATGTCATCATTTTGCCATTGTCTTAACAATAGCATTGTTCCCTCTCTCTCCCTAGCTGGCTTCTCTCTTGGATTTTCCTTTCCACAGAAGATTTATCACTATCTGACATATTACGTATTTTCTATTCATCTGTTTGTTGCCCTCTTTCAGACACACATGCTAGAAATAAGTTTCTGTCCCTGCATTAGTCATATTCTGTTATTACTCTTTGTTTACTCGACTGTCTTTCCCAAGAAACATTCTGAGTTTATTAGGGGTCAGGTGTTTATTTTATTTGCTGGTGAGAATGCGAAGCTCCTTTGGAAAACAGGCTGGTCATTTCTTGTAAAAGTTTAACAAATACACAGCAATCCTGTTCCTTGATATAGTCAATGTTGTTACCATCCAGCTGGGTTCACTGCTCCAGAGGAAGCCAATACACTGAGACAGCAGGGGTTACAGCAAAGAAAGAGTTTAATAGCATAGGCACCATTGAAGAGATGGGAGGAAGTTCTCAAATCCATCTCCTCAAGACTTTGAGAGAAAAGGTTTTTAAAGACAGTTTGGCAAGCAAAAGTTGAGGCAACTGTGTGTGCTGATTGGCTAGGGATAAATTCATAGGATCAGGAAGCAGAAAATGTTTCCTTACATTCAGTTCCCAGTCAGACCAGTTGGACCATTGGTCTGGGTGGGTCGGTTGGTCCAGGGTCTAATGAAGAAAGCTAAGAATGTTCATGACCATCAGCTATGTCACTCCCGAGTAGTAAGCAATTATAGGAAAGTGAGTTTTACAGAGTTCAGGCCCGTAGCACTGTTCTCATGTTATGACCTTTTATTAATTTTATAAAGGATGGTTTCAGAAAAAGGGCCAAGCAAAATAGTAGATGTTAGAAATATATCAGTTAGGGTGGTGCCTGTGGCTCAGTGAGTAGGGCGCTGGCCCCATATACCGAGGGTGGCGGGTTCGAACCCAGCCCCAGCCGAACTGCAACCAAGGAATGGCCGGGTGTTGTGGCGGGCGCCTGCTCTGGAAACTGAGGCAGGAGAATCGCGGAGGCCTAGGAGCTGAAGGTTGCTGTGAGTACTGTGACATCATGGCACTCTACGGAGGGCGGTAAAGTGAGACTCTGTCTCTACAAAAAAAAAAAAAAAGAAAGAAAAAAGAAATATATCAGTTAATGGTAATAAATATTATCTATTTTATTAGTTTGGTGGACAATGTGGACATATTTCTTTTGCATTTCTAATTAATTACTTAAGTACCATATCCTCTCATTAGCAGAAACAATTTCTCTCTTCATCCCTGGAGTATCTAAGAATCCTAGAGGTTTACTCGGTCCAAAGGGACTAGTCCTACAAGAACTGGAAAACTCCATCATTCTTTCAGTTTAGTTCCGTTGCTTTGGACAACGTCCAGTGGTGACACTGATGGACACTGTCCTTCCCATAGTCTGTCCCCCAGTGCACTGGTGACACCCTTGCTTTTCTGGCTCAGGGACAGCCTCCCCTGGTTTATAGTCATATGGAATCTGAGGTTGCTAGTCTTGAAGGTCATACTTACAGGGCTAGTCATTATGTTCTAGAGCATGCACCTGTGTGGTCCTGCCTAAAGGGGCTCCTAGCACTTAGGTACTTGTGTTTAGCTTGATTGCTCAAAAGAGAATTGCCTTTGTGGTCCGTGGGATTACTTTCTGCTAATGGACCCAGTTGGGTCTATCCCAATTCATCATAGAAATTCTAATAATGTCAAAACTCAGTAAAGTCTGTTTTCATGACTGGTCCCCTGCGGACCAGTATTTAATTCAGCTATTAAATGTATTATTTATGACTTGGTTTTATTCCCATTTCCTGTTTTTTTCCTGTTGGTAAATTTTGCATTCAATCCTTTCAGTTGCTTTAAGCTTCCCATTGTAAACTAAAAATAAAATCCTAGCCCTCTGCTGAACAGACCCTATCATCTTGGCCAAACCTTAAAACTGAGTTCCCAGCTATGACGGAAAGGTAGGTGGGACACGCTTTTTTATAAGAAAGCCCCTCCCTAGGGGCAGTGCCTGTGGCTCAAAGGAGTAGGCTGCCAGCCCCACATGCCGGAAGTGGCTGGTTCAAACTCAGGAAGTGGCGGGTTCAAACTCAGCCGCGGCCAAAAACTGCAAAAAAAAGCCCCTCCCTTTTGGAGTTTACACTAGTTGCAAATGGGACCTAAGGCCATGCAAGGCAAAGGTTGTCAGGACTTACAAACTTTAAAATCTCATAGAACAGTTTTTTTTTGTTGTTGTTTTTTGTAGTTTCTTAGCTAGGGCTGGGTTTGAACCCACCACCTCTGGTATATGTGGCTGGTGCCCTACTCCTTGAGCCACAGGCACCACCAGTTTTTTTTTTTTTTTTTTTTTTTTGAGAAACAGTCTCAACCTTTCACCCTGGGTAGCGTGCTGTCACGTCATAGCTCACAGCAACCTCAAACTCTTCAGCTTAAGTGATTCTCTTGCCTCATCCTCCTGAGTAGCTGGGATTACAGGTGCCCACCACAACACCTAGCTATTTTTTTGGGGTGGGGGGTGGGTTTGCAGTTGTCATTGTTTAGCTGGCTTGGGTTGGGTTTGAATCTGCCACCCTTGGTGCATGTGGCTGGTGCTGTAACCATTGTGCAAGCCATCATTGAACACTTTAAAAAAAAAAAAATCAATCCAGTGGCTTTGTACCTGTAGATCAGCGGCTAGGGCGCCGGCCACATACATTGGAGCTGGTGGGTTTGAATCCAGCCCTGGCCTGCCAAACAATGACACCCGCAACCAAAAAATAGCTGGGCGTTGTGGCAGGCGCCTGTAGTCCCAGCTACTTGGGAAGCTGAGGCAAGAGAATCCTTGAGCCCAAGAGTTGGAGGTTGCTGTGAGCTGTGACACCATGGCACTCTACCCAGGGTGACATAGTGAGACTCTATCTAAAAAAAAAAAAAGAAAAAATCAATCCAGTATAATATGACTTACTTTCCATGCTGACCCTTGGTATAGCATTACATGACAGACATTAACTCAAGTATTCCTTTCTACTGACACCAAGTCTTTAGACAAAGCTTTATTTGACCTATCACAAATCAAAGAATCTCATCTATAACCTATAATCCCCCACTTTGAGATGTCCTCCCTCTTTAGGGCAAACAATGTATACCTCCCACCTATTGGTTTATGATTTTACCTTCGTAAACATAGCAAGACCCTGTCTCTACACAAATGTATAAAACCAGACTGTAACCTGACTGCCTGGGGATCATTTACTCAAGGTTTCTTGGGTTTATGGATTCTTGGACCATGGTCACTCATATTGGCTCGGAATAAACCTCTTTAAATTGCTTTACATGGTGTTTTTCCCATTAACACCATGTATGAGTTACATCTTTTACATTTCCTGTTCTGTGATCACGTGGGCTTTAGGAAATGCTGTGGCTATTTACCTGTGTTGGCATTGTTTGTTGCCTAGCTTGTGGCCAAGAGACCCTGAGTTTAATCCACATACCAGGCAGCTGTGGTCATTTCACTTGGATCCCCATAAAGGCCCTAATGACAGGGTTTCTTTTAGGCTTTCTCCTTGGCCTGTGCTAATTTATATATGCCGTCACTCATATTGCATTTTGAGGGGCTCTTCAGAAGGGCAGCTCAGGCTTATAGTTCACAGACAAAAGGGCCCATTATATCTCCACCCTAGACAAATAGTGCTCACTAAGCTAATGTTAGCACAACTAAGAGGGGCTGCTCATATGATTCCAAATTAGAAACATCCTTCTCCAGTGACACAAGTCTCCCACTTGTAAACCTACAGGAAGCTGGCATCATCATAAAGTTGACCTCACTTACCTCATTTCCAGTTACAAAAGGAACACCTGGCAGTTTCATGTGCATTAATTTATATTTCATTATAACTGGGTGACTCAGAGACTGGCTATTTTCACTTTGGATTTTTGAGATGAATTAAAGATTCCCTCCCCCCACCCCCAGTTTGTATCTCTAAAAAGATAGGGGCATGACAGGAATTCAAGCTATCCTGAGAAACATAGCAAGACCCTGTCTCTACACAAATATTTTTAAAAAATTGACTGGGTGTGGTAGTATGTGTCTGTAGTCCCAGCTACTTGAGAGAGTAAGGCAGGAGGCTTATTTGAGCCCAGGAGTTTGAGGTTGCAGTGACCTATTATGACACCACTTCACTCTAGCTCAGACACAACAGAGCAAGACACAGTCTCTCTCTCTTTCTCACAAATAAGACCGTTGAAAAAAGGGTGGCACCTGTGGCTCAGTGGGTAGGGCGCCGGCCCCATATACTGAGGGTGGTGGGTTCAAACCGTAGCCCCAGCCAAAAACTGCAAAAAAAAAAAACACATTGAAAAGACAATATCATCATTACACTAAATAAAACTAACAATTGACTAATAGCATCAAATATAATTAGCGTTTACATTTCACATTCCTAGATCATTTATTTTATTTTTATTTAATTTTTTTTGAGACAGAGTCTCACACTATGTTGCCCTTGGTAGAGTGCCATGGTGTCATAGCTAATAGCAACTTCAAACTCTTGAGATTCTCTTGCCTCAGCCTCTCAAGTAGCTGAGACTATAGGCACCCGCCAGGACATCTGGCTATTTTTTTTTTTTTTTTATAGTTGTCATTGTTGTTTGGCAGGCTTGGGCTGGGTTCGAACCCCTCAGCCCAGCCAGTATGTGGCCAGCGCCCTAGCCGCTGAGCTACAGGCACCGAGCCACCCAGATCATTTTATAATGTTTTCCAATGTGCATATTGTTGAATCAGGATATAAATTGTTAAAAGATAATTTTTTAAACCATAAAATCATGACTCACACAAATATAAATTGAACACATGACAATGTTTTTTATTTAACTCAATTAATGACAGAACCAGTAAGATGTTACAACTAGTTCAAAACAGAATTCAGAGTAGATTTACATATAGGCCATCAGGGATGTGGAAATAAATTTGTTTAATGGATGCAAAACTAACTTCTTCCACTGTGGAGGAGGAAAATCGATGAAATTTCTAAGACTAAAATCATTTGCACTTCTATGGACAAGAATAATTCACATTCCTATCAGCTATCTACAATTTACAGAGTCTTAAGTAGCTCAAAGGCAGGATCCTTCATAGAATCAGAAAACCTAGAAGAGCCTGCTATTCCATTGAAGTTACCCAATGATCTTTCTGGTCCACTTTAAAGTATTTCACAACTTTCCCTTACACCATAAAGTTTATTTATTGCAATTGATTGCTGTATCTCTTAGTTGTTTTTTTTTTTTTTTCCTACAGAGGTTCCCTCTCCATCTCTTTTTTCTTAACCTCTTTTTGAATAACTCTGGTCATTCTTTCTTTATTCTCACCATCTGGATTTACTAATTGTATCCCCATGTTGTCTCTAACAGGTTGTTCTGTCTGTATGTTTCCTATAAATTGGTAGTTAGATCTAGAATCTTGAGAAAATTCAGGTTTGATTTTTACAGAATAATCTTTTGTCAGGGGGTACATATGGTTGCTTCTCTCTTGGTGATGGATATTGTTGAAAATCATTACCTTCTGGCTTGGTGCCTGTGGCTCAAGCAGCTAAGGTGCCAGCCACATACACCTGAGCTGCCGGGTTCGAATCCAGCCTGGGTCCACCAGACAACAATGATGGCTGCAACAACAACAACAAAATAGCCATGTGTTGTGGTAGATGCCTGTATCCCAGCTACTTGGGAGGCAGAGGCAGAAGTATCGCTTGCGCCTAGGAGTTTGAGGTTGCTGTGAGCTGTGATGCCACAGCACTCTAGCCCGGGTGACAGCTTGAGGCTCTGTCTAAAAAAAAAAAAAAATCATTACCTCCATCAATTAATTCACTAGATGACAGCATTCTTCCATTAAGACAAACTTTTCTTCAACAATTATTTAATTATTGTCAAAATAATGAGTTATTATTTCCTTAGCATACTCCAAAAATGTCAAATGAGGCCATATAGTATCATTATGAACAGAAGGATTATTTTTATTTGATGTTCAATCATTTTTTTTTCTTTTGATACAGAGTCTCACTCTGTTACCTGGACTAGAGTGCAGTAGAGAATCACAGTTGACAGTAACTTCAGACTCCTGGGCTCAAGCGATCCTCTTGCCTTGGCCTCCTGAGTAGCTGGGACTAAAGGCCCCACCACAACACCCTGGCTAATTTTTCTATTTTTAGTAGAGATGGGGGTCTCACTCTTGTTCACACTGTTCTGGAATTCCCTGAGCTTAAGTGGTCCTCCTGCCTCGGCCTCCCAGAGCGCTAGGATTACAGGTGTGAGCCACACGCCCAGCCCTATTTCAATCAATTTAAGTTATGATGCTCAGACGGTCTCGTCTTTGGCTGGTGGGAGTTGCTTCTCTAATAGTGGGTTCCTGAGAGAGACCACTCACTTCCCAGACGAGGGCCTGAGGCCAAAGAGCTGACCCATTTGGGGATGGGATGATGCTCTCAGGAGTTGCACTTTGACTCCAACCCCACAGGGATGCACAGGAAGCCCGCCGGAAATCCTCTGGAAGCTCACCGGAAGTCCACTGAAAGCCCCCTCGCCGGAAAACCGCTGGAAACCGACAGGGAGGCCCGCAGCGCCCCCTGTTGGCAGAGTCGCCTGCAAAGGCGAAATGAGGTTTGCGGCGAGGTCACGTGAGCATCCCTCAACCGAGGGTAGATGGGTGGGTTTGGGGCGCAGAAGCGACTACTGATGGTGGGGGTCGGGGGTGGGGGAAGGCGGTTTCTTCAACGATTGTGGGGGTCGTCTGGCCGGGCCGACTTCAAAGCCCGGGCTTGTGGCCCTCCCTGCAAAGCACAGAGCACCTTGCGGTGTCCTCCCCGCCTGGGGATTGGCTGCGGAGCTGACCTGCCCTGGGGTCTCCTGCTCCTGGCCCCGGAGTGGGGGCCGCAGGTTTTGGGCAGCGGTAGGACGAAATCATACCTGGAAAACATTGTTTGTTCTGAGTTTACCCTTCCTGGCCTGGAGGCTGAGCTCTGGCTGCATTTGTTCCCATAGCAACGAACAGGGCTCTCTCGGGCTCCTGCCCCTGGGTAAATGGGTTGGCCGAGGGAGGGACTCTCCATGAGCTGCACAGTTTGCTCTGGTGACAAGGCATCAGGAGGTGGCCCCTGTCAGTCAGTACCTGGCTGGTCTGTATGCAAACATCACATCTGTGTGGAAGGGGGATAAGAGGAGGGTTGGGTCCTCTCTAACTGGGAGCAGAGACCCCAGGTCTTCCAGACAAAATGGGTGAAGCAAGGTGGTCTCCTGCCTGCCTGCAGCATGGGTGAGGCTTCTACATTTCAGCCTAATGAGGATGGATTGGCCAGCTCCTCTGACTTCTGGCTCCTCAGAGTGACTGGTCCAAAGTGGGCCACAGCACCCCTGGGCCTCCTCTAAGCCATCCCCCTGCAACACACAGGACAGGAGCAAGCCCCAGCCGCATCTGAGGAGAGGGTGGGTTCTGCCACACACAGCAGGCCACAGCGTGATTGTCACTGTTAATGACCTGCCAACCCCTCCCTTGGTGGCCAGCTGAGGACTCTGACCCCAGAGCGGAGTCTACAGGGAAGGAGAGCTATGGGGCCTCTGGCAGGCTCCCTTCTGCTGCTGCTGCTGCAGCTGCTGCCAGGTGAGGGGTGTTCCTAGGTCCCTGCCTCCCGTGCCTGGGCAGCCCATGTGCTTGCCCTCTGCTCTCTTGTTTTCCAGAGGCCCATGGGGACGTGCTGCCGACAGGTAAGGACCAGCCCTGGATATCCCAGCAAAGTGTTGAGGGCAGCGAGATGTCAGGAGGCGTCAGGGTAGATTGAGAATTTGGGGCAGGTCTAATGGCTAGGACCAAAAGGGACTGGCTTTCTGGGAAGGAACAGAGTAGAAGCCCCTCACCTGCTGGTTGCTCCACAGAGTGCGGCCACTCCATGGATGCTGGGAAGGCTGTGGGAAGCCAAGACGCCCCGGAAGGACGTTGGCCATGGCAGGTTGGCGTATGGGTGGCCTCAGTGGGGCACATATGTGGGGGCTCCATCATCCACCCCAGCTGGGTGCTCACAGCTGCCCATTGCTTCCTCAAGTGAGTGGGGCTGGGCAACAGGGCACTCCCCGCCTCCCCTCCACCAGTGCTGCCCTCAGCAGGCCAGGTCTCTGTCTCCTAGGTCTTCGGATCCCGGGCTCTACCATGTTAAAGTTGGAGGGCTGACACGCTCCCTTTTGGAACCCCACTCATCCTTGGAGGCTGTGGGGAAGCTCTTTATCCACCCCTTGTACAGTGGGAATAAGTTTTCCAGTGGAGACATTGCCCTGATGCAGCTGGTCTCCCCCGTGCACCCCTCCCAGTTCACTCCGGTCTGCCTCCCAGCAGCCCATGCCTCCTTTGCTGTTGGGATCATGTGCTGGCTAACAGGCTGGGGGACCATCCAGGAGAAAGGTAAGGGTGTGTACTCATCTGGCCACTACTTCTGGCCAAGGAGGACTGCCCGGGGGACATGCTGAGGTTCTCAGCCCTGGAAGCCCCACCATCTGTGCTCTGCCTTAGTGCTGTCTACTAAGGTGGGCGTATCCATCTTCTCCCCTACCACACCCCACCCCTGAAGCTGGGAATGCTTGGGATCAGGGACCTTGCTGTCTAGATCATGGGGCTCCCCTTGGCTAGAGTGACCACCCGTGTTAGATCTGGGAGATCTTGTGTAGGTGTCCAGGGTTCTGCCCATTGCTGAGATGAATCAGCTGAGATCAAGAGGTCATGAGATTAACCAGGGTCAGACAGCTTGCAGGTGCATGGTCTGGGCTTGAGGCTACTCCCTGACACCTTGCCTCTTGGCTTTGGGGGTTAGGAGGGGCTGGCTAGTGGGCAGAGAAGAGGTGGGAGATTTAGGAAGTAGCTCTCACAGGTAGGGGAAGGAGGGGGCTAAGCTGGTAGGGAGGCTCGAGGTGGACTTAGGTTGGGCCCTCTGTCTGGTTCAGCTGTGGCGAATGTCCTTCAGGAAGCGACTGTGCCCCTGTTGGACTCCAACATGTGCGATGTATTGTACCATCTTGGAGAGTCCAGCCTGGTTGGGCGGCGCCTCATCCAGGATGACATGCTGTGTGCTGGCTTTGTTGGGGGCAAGAAGGACTCCTGCCAGGTGATAGCAGCTTCTGGCCACCCTGTCCTGATTTGTGGGCTCTCCAGGCTCACCATGTCCTGGGCACTGTCCTACATCCCACACCCTAGGGTCTCCAGAGGGGCCAGAGTCCTTCCCTAGCCCCTGTGGTCTCAGTAGGGGGATAAACATATACACATAGGACCCAGATGTCTTCCTTAACTCTCCTCCAGGGTGACTCCGGGGGCCCACTGGTCTGTGCCAGCAATGGCACATGGGTCCAGATCGGGATTGTGAGCTGGGGGTTTGGCTGTACTCGGTCCTACCGGCCGGGTGTCTATACCCGAGTGCTAAGCTACACAGACTGGATTGAGAAAATCCTGGCCCAGTATCAGTCAGGTGCCCCTGAGCTCCGCTCAATTGCCCTCAAGTCCTACACAGTCACTCCTAAGTCCCCTCCAAAAACCTCTGGATCCCGCCCAGGTGCCTCTGGGTCCCACCCAGGCATCCCTGGTTCCTACCCAGTGCTGCTGCCTGTGCTGTGGGCCTTACCCTTGCTTGGAGCCCTGTGAAGCATGAGTTATGGAGTCTTGGGTCCCATTCTGAAAGAGTTTGTTGAATCTAATAATAATAAATGTAGGTATGTACTTTATATGTCTTTGTTTTTCTCTCCCAGTTTTCTAGTAATTCAGTTTTGCTGTATTTTACATGTATTGCTGACTATGGCAGACTGGAAAAACATATCCTTCACCTCAGAATGTTTGAGAACCTTATCCTGGACCTGTGGTTCTCAACCTTCCTAATGCCACAGCCATTTAATATAGTTCCTGTGGGTCGTGACCCACAGGTTGAGAACAGTTGTCCTAGACAATCCTGACCTGTGTTTCTTTTATGTATCTTTATAGTTAGGGTCACTGTGTGTCCTGATTTGCTCAGGACAGTAGTAGGTGATACTTGTCCTGTGTGAGTCTTTTTTTTTTTTTTTTTTTGTAGAGACAGAGTCTCACTTTATGGCCCTTGGTAGAGCACCGTGGCATCACACAGCTCACAGCCACCTCCAACTCCTGGGCCCAGGTGATTCTCTTGCCTCAGCCTCCTGAGCAGGTGGGACTACAGGTGCCTGCCACAACACCCAGCTATTTTTTTGTTGCAGTTTGGCCGGGGCTGGGTTTGAACCCGCCACTCTCGGTATATTGGGCTGGCACCTTACCGACTGAGCCACAGGCACTGCCCCCTGTGTGAGTCTTAATAGAACTCCTTTTCCCTCTCAAAGTGTCCCTGAAGTTGGATGATGAGTTATACAGTCATCGTGACTCAGCCAGACAGGAGCCCAAGCCCTTGAAGCCCACAGGATTTTCAGTCTCAGGCATCCTTAGGTGGTTGCCATGGCCACTAGCTGGCCAGCTCTGTCCAGTGGAGCTGTACTGGTGCCTGCAGGGGCAGTCAGCAGGGCTGTGGATTATCCTGGGCATGACAAGGACCCTCAGGACTGTGCAGGCCATGGCTAACTTGGCAGGCAGCGTCATCTGGTTGTGTCTTAGAAGCACAAAGTGGCGCCTTGCAGAGCCAGTTCAGCACTTTCAGGGAGGGGTTACATTAAGGAATTTGCATCCTCTTGGTCTCCTGTTGAATAAACTCCTGCCACCTCCTTGAGACAAGGTTGGGCTTTTACTCTGGTGAGCCCATGAGGACTAGGAGGGGAGGATCACCCAAGTGGTCATGATCTAGGATCTGGGCCATGGGGCTCAGCCCTGGTCTCAGTGGCATTCCCACCCTGGAGGTGACTGTAACCCTCCACCAAGGGGGCTGTGGGTCAGCCTGGACTCAAAGTCCAGTGTGGCAGAGGGGAGGGTGACAGTGGATGGTAGTCTGTCACCTGAAGCCTCTGTTTCCCTGGGGCAGGCAGCTGGGCCCCCTGCAATCCCTACAGTCCACCTACACCCTGGGAGCGCAGACCCTGAGCGGTTTACTGGACCCTGTGGGAGCTCATGTCCCAGGTGAGGCTTTTGGCCTTTCAGATTCTGTCTAATTCAATACCTTTTCTCTTGGGAGTAACTACTATATATTGCTTTGCTAGTGAATTCTCTGGCTTTCCACTGCTCATAGTACCCCCTTTCCAGAAATCAGTGAGGAGGGGAAGGTGATAGGTTAACCCCCAAACCACTGGCAAACCTCCTTTACATAATTCCAACAGCTAGGATGTCTCAGAAACATGTCTCAGAAACCCTTCCCTCCTTAGCCCCTCAGTGACCACTGACCGGGACCTCTGCACCATGCAGCCTTGTTGCAGGACCCACTTCCATTGGGATGCTCCCTACCCAGGAGTGTCTATGAGTCTCTGTGTGTGCTTTTGGGTGTCTGTGTGGTGTATTTGTGTCTCTGTGTGTATGTCTGTGTCTGTGTGTGTTTCTCAGGCCGCCCTCACTAATCCACCCCCACCCCAGGGGAAGCTCCTGAGCTCAACCTTCTCCCCAGGCCTCCTCTTTCTGCTGATAGTGAGTTGGAAGTAAGGAGTCTGGACCAACAACAAAAGTCATAGGGAGATTTTCCCAGCCTGACCTTGATCGCACACATACTGCCCCCTTTGTCTTCTCTCCTCCTAGGCTTCCTTCCATAGGGGCTGTTTGTAGAGGATTTGGGAGACTGGCAGTTCTTCTTATAAAGCACCTCCTTCCTGGGCTTATTGCCATAGACAAAGAGGGTCTTGGATTGGGCAGATCCAGGATGAGGTCCAGATCACTGTTATATCCCTGGAAGCTCCTCTCAGCACCCAGCTCCCTGCCCAACTGAATTGTACAGCAGCCAGGACTAAGTGTCTCTCAAGGGCACCCCAGCTTGCTGGCTACCTGTCTGTGTGCCAGGTGGCCCTGGGACAGTGACATTGTTCAGGGACATGCTGGGGCGGAAGCCACACAGATCAATGTTGTGTAAGAGGAAGCAATTCATGGCCAACACACAAGTGTTCTGCAGGGTTGAGCCAGTACATGGATAAGGAAGTGGTACAATTGACTCAGATATTCCAGAAAGCTGACAGGCTGCCTTGTGTCCAAAGGCAAGTCTCCAGGGAATGTTTGGCCAAGATCAGGGAGCAGGAGCAGAGGCAAGAGCCCAGCATAATGAATAGCCCTTTCCTCAGCCTGGAGTCAAGGACGCAGGCCCAGCACGCACCTGTCTCTGAACTTAAAGGGAATAGTGAGAAAGAATTCACAGGCACACGGCAGCTCTGTTAATGGCACTGTGTGTGGTTGGATCCAAGTCTGCACAGCAAAAGAACCCCACAGAGTGGGTTAGGGTTAAAGTAGTTGGGGGCTTGGGGTGCAGGGACACTCAGGAGAAACATCCTCTCCCCAGTGGTGGGACTGGGCAACACCTGAGCAGGGAGTGGCAAAAGGGCTGTGGGATTCCAGTTTAAATTTCATGACTCACGTCTCTCAGCCTGGGCTTCCTCATTTGTAAAAATGGGAGATTAATACCTACCCTAAGGGTGTTTGTGATAATTAAATGAGGTATCAGTTGTGCAAGCACCTTGCATAGGGCCTGGTCAAAAATTGGTACACAATGAATGCTAGTGTGTTTTTCCATCCATTCCTTTATCCACCCGCCCATCCATCTTCCACCTGCTACTACCTACCTAACTACCCACCCATCCATCCATCTATACACCTGCCTACCGCCTTCCTACACCCATCTATCCACCTGCCTTCCACTTACGCACTCTCCCATCCATCCATTTACTACCTACCTACTCACCCATACATCCATCCATTCACCCACCTACCCATCCATCCACCTGCCTGCCAATTACCTTCTCACTCATTTATGCACCTGCTTACCACTTACCTACTCACCCATACATACATACTACATCCACCACCCATCCATTCACCTGCCTACCCATCCATTTATTCATCTGTCCATCCATCCATCCCATCATTCCAGCAAAATGATCCAAATCACAGTAGACTTTCTAGCACACTAGTGCACACACCCAAAACACTTCAACAAAAACCAATTTTCACAAGCAGCGCTTGGGACCTAGTCCCTTTCATCACAGAATTTGTCATTACTGTACAAACTTTCCTCCCCTTTTCCCCTTTCCCAGCACTCTCAATCCTCAGTTTCCAATGTGGTGCCCTGGAAGCACCAAGGTCTGGTTTCTCTGGTTTCTTCTTGCAAGTTGCCTGGGACAACTTTTCTTCCCAGATTCCTCCTCCTGTCCTTAGGTGGGGCTCTGTCTTCCCTAAGGCCAACTTCAATGACTGCATGTGCTATCTGTTAACATTTAATCCTTTATATGTCTAAAATGCATTCTAAAATACTGGAAGTAACTATATCAAAACATCAACAGTGAGTATCTCTGAATGGTGGGAATTATTTTTTAAATTTAGCCATCTTTCCTAAAATTTCTGAAGTATATATACATGAATTTTCTGAAACATAATATTTAAAATGAAATTTTCAGAAACATAATATTTAAAAATGATATTTTATACATGTTTCTATTTGAATTTCTTTTTTTTTTTTTTTTTTTTTTTTTGAATCAGAGCCTTATTATGTTGCCCTTGGTAGAGTGCTGTGGCATCACAGCTCACAGCAACCTCAAACTCTTGGACTTAAATGATTCTCTTGCCTCAGTCTCCCAAGAAGCTGGGACTACAGGTGCCTGCCTCAATGCCTGGGTATTTTTTGGTTGCTGTTGTCATTGTTGTTTAGCAGGCTCGGGCCAGGCTCCAACCCGCCACTTTCGGTGTATGTGGCTGGCGCCCTACTCGCTGAGCTACAGGCGCCGAGCCAATTTCTATTTCAATTTCTATTACCTCTCCTCTCCTCTACCAAAGCTGCTGCTGCTTCTTTTTTTTAAATTTTTCTTATTTATTTATTAATTTTTGAGACAGAGTCTCAAGCTGTCGCCCTCGGTAGAGTGTCATGGCATCACAGCTCACAGCAACCTCAAACTCTTGGTCTTAAATGATTCTCTTGCCTCAGCCTCCCAAGTAGTTGAGACTACAGGCACCTGCCACAAGGCCCGGCTATTTTTTGTTACAGTTGTCATTGTTGTTTAGCTGGCCCACGCCAGGTTCAAACCCACCACCCTCGGTATATGTGGCTGGCACTGTAACCACCGTGCTACAGGCCCAAGCCCCAAAGCTCCTTTTTCTATTTTGCCAACTTTTGAAATGTTTTTTGCCCATTCATTGAAAGAATTTTATGACCTTAAATTCAAGGTGGTAGGGACATTTCTAGCTTCAAGTCAGAAAACAAAGACTTTAGAGAAAGTCCATCTTCTGTAGAACAAGAGACAAACCTGTCTCTAACCACACCAACTTGGATTTCTCAGTGAAGCTGCTGGAAAGGCCATGAGAAGTGGGTGGAGCCTGGAAGTGAAAAGGATCCCTCTTTTGTTAACAAAATCTGTGGCCATTAGACCTTTCTTTATCCAATATACCAAGATAACAGCCCAGGGGGGAAAATAAAAAAAAAGGAGTTTAACATTAAAAATCAAGCAGCGGGGCAAAAGATTTGGGGAGATATTTCACAAAGGAAGGTATATGAGTGGACCATGTGCACACAAAAATGTGCTCCATTCATTGGTTACTAGATGTCCCAAGTTAAGGAGACGAACAAGGATGTGCAGCAGCAAGCAAAGGGCATGTGCCTTCCTGGTGGGGTCACAAAACGGTACAACCCCTCTGGGAAGCTGCTCGGCAGTTTCTTATAAACTTAAACATGACCTTGCCCGTATGAGTCATCAATTCCACTCCTAGATATTTATCTAGGAAGGATGAAAACTTTTTATGTCTACACAAAGACTCATGTACAAATGTTCATAGAAGCTCTATTCATAATAGTCCAAAACAAACAGCCCAAGCATTCACCCACTAGTGAATAGATAAATGAGGTCTAAACGAAATGGAATGCTACTTAGTAACAAAACCACTGAACTACAAATAACAAAACAGAATCCCGAACAAAGTTAGACATGAAAAGGTACAGGCCATATGACTTCGTTTACATGAACCTTAAGGCAAAAGTAGTGAACCTTAAGGCAAAAGTAGTCGCTACTGACAAAAAACAGATCAGTGGTTGCCTGGAACAGAGTGTGGGGAGATTTAAAGTCAAGGGGTAATTTTCAGGCTGATGGAAACTACATTTTGGTGGTGGTCGCACAGTTGTATACGTTATTCAAAAGTCATCAAACTGTGCTGTTCACATAAATGCATTTTATTGTATGCAAATTATGCCTCAATAAAGTCTGTTAAAACTCAAAACAGGACTTAAAACAGGAAAATGAGGAAGGAATGCTGTTGAAAAAATAGCCGGGTGTTGTGGTGTGCACCTATATTCCCAGCTACTTGGGAGGCTGAAGCAAGAGAATTGCTTAAGCCCAAGAGTTTGAGGTTGCTGTGAGCTGAGACGCTACAGCACTCTACTGAGGATGACATAATGAGACTCTGTCTCAAAAAAAAAAAAGAGTATTGGGCGGTGCCTGTGGCTCAGTGGGTACAGCGCCAGCCCCATATAACGAGGGTGGCTGGTTCAAACCCAGCTCTGGCCAAACTGTGACAAAAAATAGCTGGGTGTTGTGGCAGGTGCCTGTAGTCCCAGCTACTCCAGAGGCTGAGGCAAGAGAATCACCTAAGCCCAAGAGCTGGAGGTTGCTGTGAGCTGTAATGCCATAGCACTCTACTGAGGGCAATAAAGTGAGACTCTGTCTCTAAAAAAAAAAAAAGTATCAAAACTCTGCAGGAGGCAGGGTGATCTAACCTTAGAGATCTAGAGCATAAAGGAAAATATGAACAGATCTCATAAATAAAATAGAAAATTTCCATGTGCCAAAAAATATATAATACATATATATATAATTATTATTATTTTTTATGAGACAGAGTCTCACTTTGTCACCTTTGGTAGGGTGGCACGGTGTGATAGCAACCTCAAACTCTTGAGCTTAAGTAATCCTTTTGCCTCAGCCTTCCAAGCAGCTGGGATTATAGGTGCGCACCATAAAGTCCACCTATTTTTTAGAGACTGGATCTTGCTCTTGCTCAGGCTGGTCTCAAACTCCTGAGCTCAAGCAATCTACCTGCCAGGGCCTCCCAGAGTGCTAGGATTATGGGCATAAGCCACTGCATCCGGCCCCAAGATTTCTTAATTGCAAAAAAATTTTCAGGGCAAAGAAAATATGAGATAAAAGATTTGGAGTGACTCCTTAGTTGTATAGGGTTTCCAATTAGAATGATGACAAAGTTCTGGAAACAGGTAGCCAGGATGTCTGCACAACACTACCAATGTGCTTAATGTCACTGAATTGTACACATTAAAATGGTTTAAATGATAAATTTTATACTACATGTATTTTACAGTAATAAAAAAAATCTGTTAACCTGCCACAACATATAAATTGATACGGTAAAAATAATAGTGCCTCCCCCCGCCCTGTAGCTGGATGACTGCAGAGAGAGTGGGGACCTGGGTTAGACAGGGAGGAAGCTCGAATGAAATAAGACATGCCTTGAAGTGTGGGGTTGCGAACTCCTGGCCCAGAGGTTTGGAGGTCTGAGGAGAGGAACTCACAGGGCGTGAGAGTGAGGCAGCAGGCACTCAACAAGAGGAGTGCTGGGCATAGCCACAGTCTTTCTGTGATGCCCGGCCTGACCCGGGCTCTCTGTGCCTTCTACCTGGCCTACTGAAGTACGGGGCCAGACCATTCTCTGTTAGAGGGGAGGGTGGGGGACTGTCCTGTGCCAGACATTCAGAAGCATCCCTGGCTTCTACTCCCTCAAGGCTGGTAATACCCACTCCTAAGTGTGACAGCCAAACATATCTCCAGACAAGGCCGAATGTCCCCTAGGAAGCCTGATTAACCCCAGGTAAGGACTGCTGTTCTAAGCCAAGGGGATTGATCCCCACCTTGGGAAAATTTGCAGCTTTCTCAGTAAAACCAAGTTCAGATCCCTTTCCCCCATGGAGAGTCTCAGGGGTCATCATCCCAGCCAGGCCCCTTCCTGCCCTGCTCAGAGCAGCTTGTGCTCCTATAAAGGGGGGCAACCAATTTTCATAGCTTGTCAACTGTAGTCAATGGGGAACTGCCTCCAACCAACTAGTTTCCTGGGCAGGTTTCTCCAGCCCTTGGTGGAGACCAGGCGGCTATGGGTTCCTGCTCCCCTCTCTGTGATTGCAGGTGCCAGGTTGCAGGGAGGAGGTGCTGGCCTCACCTGGACATCCTGGCAGGTGTCCCTGGGAGCACCCTGCTCTCCTCCACGGGGCTTATCTGTTCCATGGAGCAAATTTGCCTCCTTTTAGTTTGCAGTAGGAGGAAACAAGGTGACAGTCTAGTTCTTGGTCTTAGGAATGCCACATGGCAATACTAAGAAAATTGTGCCTCTTCCCCACCAGGGGATCTCCTGAACCCCGGCCTTCCCTCCCCCAGAAAGATGTGGGGACTAGCCCCGAGAGCTCTCCTCTTTCCCTTCATGCAAGCCTGTGCCTCCATCCCAGGACCAGAAGTGACACAGTATGGGAAGGGGGACAGGTCCTTTCTGAGGCTGAGTTGTATAGCCCCTTGATAGTAAGTGACAGACACCCACTCAAGGGAGCGTGCTTCACCTGATCTACAATGTTCAGTTCTCTCTCCACTCTGTCCAGGAAGGGCCTGTCTCCCCAGGCAGGCCAATCCTGATTGCTCCCACCTGTTTCTGCTTTGGAACTTCTCCCAAAGCACCAGAGTGTCTTAGATTAGGGTTGCCAAATTTAGTAAATAAAAATATAGTACACTGAAGTGGGAGGATTGCTTGACGCCAGGAGGTTGAGACCAGCCTGAGCATAAGCAAGACCCTGTCTCTATGAAAATTGAAAAATGAGGCCAGTCCTG
This sequence comes from Loris lydekkerianus, assembly GCA_963574355.1. Lineage (NCBI taxonomy): Eukaryota > Metazoa > Chordata > Mammalia > Primates > Lorisidae > Loris > Loris lydekkerianus. The sequence goes on from CAUYPK010050793.1 coordinate 39,665, forward strand.
GTGGCTCATGTTTGTAATCCCAGCACTCTGCAAGGCCAAACGGGTGGACTTCTTGAGCTCAGGAGTTTGAGATCAGTCTGAGCAAGAGGGAGACCCCACGTCTACTTAAAATAGAAAAACTAGTTGGGTATGGTGGCAGGCACTTGTAGTCCCAGCTACTCAGGAGGCTGAGGCAGGAAGATCACCTGAACCCAGGAGTTTGAGGTTGCTGTGAGCTATGATGCCACCATGCCCAGCTAGTTTTTTCTTTTTTTTTTTTTTTGTCCTTTTTTTTAGTAGAGCAAGACCCTATCTCACAAAAAATAGAAAAATTAGGCCAGGCACATACCTTCTCATGCCAAGATTTTCAGTTAAGATTTTCCTGTTTCTTTTCTTTCTTTTTTTTGCAGTCTTTGGCCGAGGCTGGGGCTGGGTTTGAACCCACCACCTCTGGTATATGGGGCCAGAGCCCTACTCCTTTGAGCCACAGGTGCCACCCAATTTTCCTGTTTCTTTATCCTTGTTTACTTGGTCCGCTTCTTACAGTCAGCAGAATTTTGACATACAATTTGACAAAATTTTTGCAATGTTTTCATCAGTTATGCTCATTTTTTCCAATTTTTTTTTGTCAGTTCTGCTCACTGGCTGCCCTGACCTCTCTTCATCAGTGATACTTTCTCTTTTCTCAGAAAAATGGTCCACCCTGGGTAGACTGTTTGCAGTGTCAGCTCACAGCAGCCTCAAACTCTTGGGCTCAAGCGATCCTTTCCTTAGCCTCCTCAGTAGTCCTAAGAAAACTACAGACCCAGAAAAGACAAGATGAGTGACTTGCTGTCACAGATTGTGCCCAAGGACCACTCAGACTGCCCATAAGGCCCAGAGAATGACCAATATTAACCCGTAGCTCATTATAATGTTAAAATTCCTGCCCTTGGAGGGACTTACCACCATTTTTTGTTCCTGGGATGTATGTACTAGCATGATCCCTCACTGTGCTGGAATGCCCCACAATTTGAGTAGTTTCTGCACACATGTAAGTCTGAATGGTCCCTGTCACCAAGGGAGGAGACATCGGAGGGCAGGTACCCCATCCCAGGCAGCTGCCAGCCCCAAGAGAGGGTCAAGCCTCTCTTTAGTACTGAAAACAGAGTTTCCTTTTGGCAAGCCCGGGACAGGAAATTAAGCCACAGAACGTGTCCTCCAACTCCAAGGAGCATCTGGGAAGTTTAGATGGGAGGTCCCCAGTGTACCCCGGTGACTTGTCATCCCTCATGCCAAAAAGGAAAGGGTTTTTCCCTCCTCTAGGCAACTGCAGACACATTTAGCACAATGTTTTCTCAAATGTGTCCTTTGCCTGTGCTTTCATTATTAACCCACTAAATGGCAAGTCTGAAAACAAGCATCATTGTCGAGTGACTAGTGTAAATTTCAGGACATCTGTGACAACTGTAATTCACATGGCAAGTTCACAGGTGTGGTGTATAAGGTGTCTGAGGTCACAGTCATTCCTGGAGGAAACACAACATTTCCAGCAGAGGACAAGCAATAGGAATAAAGAGGTAATTGCTTTTTCACATCCCAGTTCATTAAATCCCTGAAGTTTGTCCTACAGACCCCAAGGCAAGAAGTAGCTCTCAACCAGGATTTAAAACTAAATACAGATAAAAATAAAAGGAGTGAAGAGAAGAGAAAAAATGTCACTCTGTGTCTCACTCAGAAAGAGGGGGGTTGGCTGTGAAGTCTGTGCCTCATCCTGGGGTTCAGAAGCTAGACTTTGCAGCTAGACCACCTCAAGTGGAAGCCCCTCTGCCAACACTGATGTGCAGGACAAGTCACTTCACCCTCTGTGCCTCACTCTCCTTGTCTTGCAAATGGAGACAACAGAAGTCTGACCCCTATGTTAAGGACAGGACGTTCAGGGGGTCCCTGGAAGAGGGCCTGTCTCCTCCCTGATCACTGAAGGGTTGGCCACTGCACTAGATGGCTTGTTTTCCGCATCACCCACAGAATGAATTTCTTCCTTCAAGCCGTGGTCACAAGAGGTTTGAGCCTCATCCCTGGAGGACTCTGGGACTCAGGCTTTGGCAAGTGCTCATGTGGGATTCAAGGTTTGGGAAGGGAGATATGAGGAATGGGCCATGGCTGGGGCCTTTATTAGCTTCTTGTGCTGCTGTAAGAGATTACCACGCTTTGAGGGGCTTCATCCCCCTCTCCCATGTTGATCCCTTAGACCACTGTCTCCCTCATCCTTTAAGCAGCTCCTCCAGGAAGACTTCCCTGAAGCAGACTCTCACCACCTCAGCTCAGGGCAGGTGCCTACGCACAGCGACCCACATGTGTGCCCATCAGTGAAGATGTTACAATGAACTGTCACCATCTGCTTCTGCATCTGCCCCCATGGGGCAGCCAGCTCCTTAGCTGGACACCTGGCCACTTCCTTCTGCCCCCAGGGAGCCAGGCATGAATGCCCTTGGCAAATGATTGCTGTGTGAATGGATGAGGAAGTGACTTGCCTGAGGTCCCATGGACAGAGAAGCCTGGAACTGAGCCTGGCCAGCAGAGGCCAGCTGGGTGGGCCTGGAGGATACAGGGGGTGGTGGCCTTGGAGGCCGTCTCCTCGAGACTGTAAAGGACGAGGTCTTTGTGGGAAGGCCTTCTTTCCTTGGCAGAGTCACCTCTGCCCTACCCCTCAGCTTGGTTCACTGGGCCCCAGCCCAAAGAGGTCTGTCCCCCAGGAGCCAAGAAGGCTTTAGTGCTATTGGTGGTACTCAGGACCTAAGGACCATGTCTGGACACACTGTCTCTGTGGAGGGTTCATTTATTTCAGATTCAGTATCACAACTTGGTTATCCCAGGACTATTAGCTACCTCCACCCAGGTGGCCTCAGTTTATAACACCACTGCTATTTGAAGAAGTGGTGTTACTTGGTTGTGGTTTGTGCAGTGGTGGCCTCTTCTAATGGAAAACCCCAAGTAAAGCCGATACTCTTGAGGCCGAGGAGTCCATACTGACCAAAGATGCCTATGAGCACCTGTCCCTCCTCATTGGGGAAGGCAGAGAATTCATTGCCGTACTTCTCCCCAAAGGGGATGCAGCGCCCCCAGTTGGTGCAAAAGATCAGTTGTCGGAGGAATGCTTTGAATGAGCCGTGGACCTCAATGATGTGTTCACCAGGCCACAGGTTCAATTCCTGGATCTTCCCACCTGAGGCACCACGTTGACTATCCCAGTAAGTGTCAAATTGCACCTGGATGCTGGGAGAGAGATGAAGCTTTCAACCCCTTGGGTCACCCAGCCATCCAAGAGATAGTGGCCCTGTCAGGGTTGGGGTCCCTGAGTTGGACTCATTGGCCCCAAACCCTTGGTCCTCTACTTACAGGATCATACTTTTGCACTCATCACCCAGGCTCTCTGGGACTCAATTTCCCCTTCTGCAGAGTGAGAGTGATTGTTGCGGGGAGTCACTGAGAGGGTGGCAAGACAGCCCTGTGCAGTGCCATGTCATCAGGGCCCTCAGGAGGGGCTGCTGCTGTCCCGGCAGCTCACAGCAGGGCTCTTCCTGGCCAAACTAGGACTTCTGAGCCTGAGTCACTCCAAAAGGACCAGCTCCTGGGCCTGCCTGACAAGACTTTGCCACACTCCCCAGATTGCCACTCTGGGATTCTCTGTCTTTCCCTGCCTTGGAGCTGCTGTGGACACCTGCCCACATGCCTTGCCTTTGCTGTTGGGGCCTTCTGCCCAGTGCCCTCTCCTAGGACTCCAGCACTCCTAGGTGCAGGGCAAAAACCCACCCCAGACCTTGACGAGGGACACCCAGTATTAGGAAAGTGGTCCCAAACATTCTATCTCCAATACTTCTTGTTTTTGTTTTGTTTTGCTTTGTTTTTTTGATAGAGTCTCACTTTCTTGCCCCTGGTAGAGTGCTATGGCATCATAGCTCACAGCAACCTCAAATTCTTGGGCTCAAGCGAGTCTCTTGCCTCAGCCTCCCAAGTAGCTGGAAATACAGGTGCCCACCATGGTGCCTGGCTAGTTTCATAGAGATAGGGTCTCACTCTTGTTTAGGCTGCCAACTTGTGAGTTCAAGCAGTTACCTGCCACAACCTGCCAGAGTGCTAGGATTACAGGTATGAACCACCACACCTGGCCCTACCTCCAGCACTTCTGGTGAGGTGTGTTAGTCAGTGGTCCACTCTGACCCTCATCTCATGCCCTCTTTGACCTTCCCCGACCTTTCCATCAGTAATGCGGCCTGGGAGTCCATTTCTGGTTAAGTCGAACTTGGGTAGAAGAAGGTAGGGATAACAGTCTTATAACCCTCCTAGATCAACCCAGGAAGCAAGGACAGGACCTCCAGGTGGAGTGCCAGTGAAGTGGGGCTGGCAAGGGGAGGGGTGCCTGAAGAAAAGGGACTCAGGGAAGGGTGGTGGCTGGAGTCTCCAAGGGCCTGTCTGGCCTCATGGAGTCCTCAGGAGCCAGGCAGAAAGGTCCCAAGACTGTGAGTTGTGTGGAGACCTGGTCTTGGACCCCGCAGCCTTGATCTCACTCACCTTTTAAGCATAGGGTAGCCTATAGATATCCGAAGCCCTGTGATGTCATGATCATAGTCTGAGGAACTGAAATAGTGGCCTCCTCCTAACCCGAACAGCTCTGCAGGGATGAAAGAACCAGGGGGAGAGAAACCCACAAGGGATAGGCAGGCAGCCTCTGTGGCTCAGGGGACATCACCCCATAAGCAGACAGGGTAGCCTGCGCCCAGAGAGTGCCTGTGACAGGGAGGGGGTGAGTGCTTGGCCCTCCTGGGTGGAGAGGGGAGGTGACCACCTGGGGGATGGGCCTGCGTCAGTGATGGCAGGAGGCAGCCAGACTTACGGTGTGCCCAGCAGAGGCGGCTCCCCAGGAGCACAAGAGTCACCAGCAGCAGCATGGCCTCTGGCCTGGACCACGGATCTGCGGAGAAGAGGAGCGGCCTCCTGAGTCCCACCAGGGAGCTGCACTGGGGAGTCTTGCTGTGCGGGGTGCCCTCCACCTGGCCTTTATACTCTCCAGGCCCTGTGGGCCCCTGTCCAGAAGGAAGGAGTGAGGGGCCACCAGAGCCAGGAAGGGGCTGGGTGGCTGGGCCCTTCCTGGGGAGGCTCCTGGCCAGGCAGTGTTTCTGTCTTGGCCCCGCAGCCTACACAAACAGCACTGGGGATAGTGACAGGCATGTCACAGTCAACTCTGGGTTCTCTTTCTTTAGCACCTGCAACGACCTGGGCTGCAGAGGTGGGAAGAGGAGTGCTCAGAGCCCTCTCCAGCTCAGCCAGACAGGTCTCTACCCCAGGGGTCCAGGTTGGTGACCACAGAAGCCCTGCTATGGGCATCCCTGGACACAGCATCTCCTTAGGCCTGGGCCTGCTGTCTGCCAGGCTTCCCAGAGCCAGGCCGAGGACCCCATGACCATCAGAGGGCCAGAGTGGACAGTGCAGTTCTTTTTGTCCCACGCCAGGGGCAGGGGGCACCCCAGATGCTGGCCCTCCTTGCTCTGTCCTTAGAAGGTGGTGTGATCTCTGCTCTGTGCCAGGCCTGGGCATAGCAGGGGATGAGCCCTTGTCAAGGAGCTCACAGGCCATGGGAGGGGAAGACCCCAAAGGAGCCTGACAGGAGGCAGAGGGTCAGGGAAGGTAATTCTCCAGGCCAGGTTTTCTGAGAGCGCCTGTGGCTGGGCTGAGGTTCCGCCTTTCCTGGACAATGACAGGTGCTTCTCTAGGGCTTGGGTCCTGGGCAGCCCTGCTGCTGTGGCAGTTCCCACATTTTCCCTATCCTGCCCCATGTGCCCCCTCAGCCCCACTGGAGGGA
>CAUYPK010050795.1:0-17450 GCA_963574355.1 Loris lydekkerianus
TTCCAATGTCTATGCTTCTAATTGTTTTCATCAGGGCTGACGCATAAGCTGGTGGCTCCAGCACAATGCTAAATATGGTAGGGGTACTGGACGTCTTTCCCTTCCTCCTACTTTCATGCAAAAGCTTCTTGTGCTTCCTCTTAAGTAGGTTCTGGTTTGAGTTTGTGGCACGTGCATACTTATGTTTAAAAATTAGTTATTAATTTCTATTTTTGAGCGTTTCTAACATGAATGCCTGTTACATTTTGTCAAATGTCTTTCCTGAATACTCAAGATTATCATATGATTTTTCTTCTTAGCTCTTGTGCCAGTTATTAAGCTGCTGAATCTGAGCTACAAATGCTTGGCTCTGACAGCAGAAAGTGCTGGTCCCTATCAAGCACTGCACCCTAGAGTTAGTTAACATTTAAGTGTGTTTCCTTATCTGCCAGCTGTATACTTAGCATATTCCATTCTGTACATTTTCTAAGGAGCCCCACAGGGTTAAGTTAAATGAATGTGTTGAGGTAACAGCACTCAACAGTCATTGTTTACCTGCCACAACCTCTGCGTATCTTTGCTCAGCAAAATCCTTAATTATCACTAACTAGATATATGCCAGCTGGTACTTACCAAGTATTGAAATCACCATATTAGAGACAGGAGAGAAGAAAATTCCAAGAGAAACACTCATTTCAATGTTACTTCCTTTAAGCCACTGGGACAGTTCCTTCTAGTCTTCCCCAGACTAAAATCCTCTTCTTTGGGAACATTCCTGGTAAATATCATTATCAGTAGACAGAAAAATGTTTTTAAAAATTTTGCTACTATTTCTGTGGTTTCAGACTTGATGTGACTTGGGGATCTCTAATTGAATAATAATGATGCTAAGATTTCCAGGAAAGTGCACCAATTTCCAGACAGCCAGGTTCTCCAGTGACGACCTCACGTGTCCATTGTTTTCTTCTCAGGCAGACGTCTAAGGAGGCAGGGAGTGTCCAGGAGAACCTAGAACCTACAGCTCCAGGAATAAACCTGACTCCAGCGTAAGGTACAACACACTGTACCTAGGAGAAGGCCAGGGGAAGCAAACTCTCCCTGTTGTACATAATTTCATACAAGATGGGAAATGGAAGAGTGATGCTCACGGTAACATTCAAAGAGGATTTCTCTGTCCATTCCACAGACTCTTAGCATGCAGGCATAGCCACTTACCTCAACACCACAGGAAGAAACAAAGGAAGAAGAGAATGGGGAAAGATTTTCCAGGGGCAGTGCTTTATCCAGGAAACATACCTGAGAAAATATGGACATGTGGAGTCACCTAGAATCATAGGGTGAGAACTAGAGGCAAAAAATAGGAGATAGCTTTCTTCCCCAGCCTCTCTTCATCTTCAGTCCCTAATTATTGCTACAAATATAGGAGATGTGAAAACAGAGTTTCAGAAAACTAACACGTAAACACAAGGAATTGCCAGAGTCTACACAGGTACCGAGATCTAAATATAAGAAGCACTTAGATATTTGCAGAAGCACTAGCATGTTCACAGCCATATACCAAGGTGCTTTCTCACACCTGAAAACATATTTAATTAAGGAAAGATACCATATTGTCCTTCTTGGCATTTTTAGACAGAATCTGAAAAAAAAAAAAAATCCTAACTCTTTTAAATAATTTAACACTGTTCAGAATGAGAAATATTATGAAGCTATGGTATGGAAAGAATCAGTTCAGAGGAAGAATTAGGTCCTCTCTCACCCTGTTTCTAGCCTTTCAAATGTCCTGCAGTTTCAGACAGGAAAGGACCTGCCCGGATTTCCATTAAAGCTGAAGAGAGGGATGGGGGGAGGGAGGGTCAAGAGTTAGGATATACAGTCATCAGCAGAGAATGGAGAATGGTTTAACATTGTTTGTTTTCTTCGGTTATTGTTTGCTTTTTGCCTCTTTCTATGTTCTATCTTCTCTTAATTTAATGTAATAGGTCACTTTGCATTAAGAGGAAAATGAAAATAAATCACAATAAAAAGTTCAGACCACAAGGGGGCAGTGCTCTCACTGACAAAGACACTGCAGGAAACCAGAGCCAGGTGAATGGAGCAGTGGGAGGGAGGACATTTAAGAGTGGGTTAATGTGACAGTGACATTTTCCATTCGCTGTGAAAACACAGTGAAGATCCCCTACAACTTCCAAACCAACAAAGCCAGAAGATCTAGGACAGTGAACTAGGTCAGTTCCAGGCCTCCAAACTGAAACAGCAGAGGCTCCAGGAAGAAGACTGGAAAGTGCCCTGAGCACTTCCCTGATGCTCCTGTGTGTGCAGCTGCCCTGGGGTGGGGAGGGGGTGGGGAGGAGAGAAGAGGGGAGGAAAGGCACAAGCAACAAGGGAAAGTGGGGGCAGCCCTGGCCCTGAAACCTAACAGGATCCCAGGGACAAACTGGGGTCTCTAAGGAATGTAATACAAACTCTAAAATAAAATAAAATGAAAGTGTTTTTGTATGGAAACCTTTCTTTCATTCCTCTGGAGCATGGGCAAATGGACAACCACCAGTAGAACAGAGTCCTCCTTCCCTGAAAGTCCAGGAAGGTGACAGCTTCACACTGAACTACAGTGACACAGACAGCGCTTCCAATTTCCTCCAGTGGTTTAGGTGGACCCTGAGGGAGGCCTCATCTCCCTGACACAAATGTGATCAAATGTGAGGGAGGAGATGAGGGGAGATCCACAGCCAGGCTTAATAAAGGAGATCAGCACTTCTCCCGGCTCATCCCAGGTCCATGACTCCACACTGCTCTTCTGTGCAGCAGCCCACAGGGCCCCCCAGGCACCTGCACTTGCACCTAAACCTTGCAGGATGTTCTTTAAGGGCCCTGGGACACTGACTCTAACTTTGGTGTGAGCAAAAAGAAATACAAAGGTTCTTTTTATGACTTAATGTCAATTGTTTCCAAAATTGAAGACCATGTACCTCTGGGATGGTGCTTTCAAATACTCTCTAATGTATTTTGCTTCTCAGTGTGAAGCCCTTACCCTGTTAAACCAGTTCAGACCTTAAGGCTTGATATCAAAAAAGAGAGAACAAAGAAAGAACGGAGTAAAATTCTTGCCTTCAAATTCCTTTGTAGACTTTCACAAAGGTACAGAACATACAAATTCTTGAAAGTTGTAACCATCAAATTCTGCATTTAAAAAAATAAGTATTTTGATATTGCAAAAAGATTGACTTAGAAGATCAAGTACCACAATCTGAGGGAAAGTGGTAAGAAGTTCATGAAAGAAAAGTGAGAAAGAGACCTCAAGATGATGGAATGCGGGGCTAGAGAACAAGTTAAGGGGTAAGACCAGAGGTTAAAATAGTGAGGCTTTTCAAAATGTGCCCAACATCCTGCTCTTTTCCAAGGTCAGAACCCTGAGGGGAACGGGGAGGCGAGTCACATTCAGAGTGACCATAAATGACAGAGCAGTGAGTGCAGGTGGAAGCCCAGCTGATCATCGTGTCCCACATCAACACCCACAAGAGAGCTCTAAATAACTCTGTGGACACAGAGGATGTGGACCACCCCGAGGATGTCTGTCCTTGTCCATTTCAGTACTTGAACAATATTCCCTTAAATAGATTAGCTAAGGGGACAGAATTGAAGTTCTCCAGAAGCTCAGAAGCATGAGTTTTCTCTCATCAAGACCAGTTTAGCTACTTCAGCTGCCAAATATTCATCCTGTTCGCTGTAGCCCATGAGCCTTCAACATGGAATCATCCTGAAAGAAGAACAATCATCTACTTGTTGGGAAGATGATAACACTGAACTGTTCCACCATGAGGTTTTAGAAATTTTTTTATTATTGATACATGTTCTAGCTCTGAGTTTTTCTTCCTCTGCACAGGGCCATCTGTAGACACATGAATCGGGGCTCAAGATACCTCATTGACTGTTACGATTTTCAAAGAATCTCAAAACCTTGTGTATCCACAGACCCACTTTATATCCTAGGGGGAGTGACAAAGTGCACATGTCCATTGGGTACATCTGACCCTAAAACATATAGCACTAGCCGCAGACTACTAGCCAAATAGAACTTAGACCAGGGGTCCTCAAACTGCAGCCCGCCGGCCACATGAGGCAGTGTGATTGTATTTGTTTCCATTTTGTTTTTTTACTTCAAAATAAGATATGTGCAGTATGCATAGGAATTTGTTCATAGTTTATTTGTTTTTTTAACTATAGTCCAGCCCTCCAATGGTGTAAGGGACAGTGAATTGGCCCCCTGTTTTAAAAGTTTGAGGAGGCCTGACTCAGCTACAGCATCAGATGAGGTAGAGCACTCTGAGAGGTTAAAAGCCTATTATTCAAAATAACTCTGTGTCCCGGTTATGTAAAATACATAGACTCGGGCACCAAGGGGTGGAAGTAGGACTGTCTCCCATCAACTCAAACACTCAATGGCCCACTCTAATGCTTCCTGTTCTCACAACCGTAGGTTCTGCTGAACTAGACGTCCTGCTGCCCTTTGAGGAAAAAAGGGAGAAAGATGCTTCCACTAGAAAAACAGAAAAGGTCTTTACCAAACCTAAAGTTCAAAACACTGCCTGGATGTTTGGGGGTCCTCCTGCCAGTAGACAAGAAGGCAAAGAACGGAGTTACTACACTGGCAGGAGCAACTGACCCTAACTATTGTGTGACTACCTAGTGGGAGCTGGGAAAATATGTCTAAAACTCAGAGGTTCCCTGACACGATTTTCAGCACGTTTATGTCATGATCTGATAAACAAGCAATTGTGGCAACTATGACTTAACTAAAGCAGAATAACCAAGGGCTTAGACGCCTCAGGGATGAAGGGCTCCACAAGGTTATTCCCCTGGGAATGATCTTATGACTCTGTCTGTTCCTCTCTCTGACAGAACACCCCAGTGAAGAAGCCCTTTCTCTCGTTCTCACAGGATCCAGCACGGCTCAGACAGTCACTCAGTCTCAAACAGGGAAGTCTGTGCACGAGGCAGAGGCCGTGACCCTGGGCTGCACATATGACACCAGTGAGAGTGATTATCATTTGTTCTAGTACAAACAGCCTCCCAGCAGACAGATGATTCTTATCATTCACCAGGAAGCTTATAAGCAAGAGAATGCAACAGAGAACGGTTCTCTGGGAACTTCCAGAAAGCAGCCAAATCCTTCAGTCTCAAGATCTCACACTCACAGCTGGGGGATGCTGCGGTGTATTTCTGTGCTTTCATGAAAGGCACAGTGAGACAAGCAGCAGGGAGAGGCTTACAGAAACCTCAGACCTCAGTGGCTGAGAAAGGGCAGGGCTGGGCGGGGCTGGAGTTACAGGTCTAGAAAAATCATTGACTTCTCTGGGGAATAAAAGCTTCTCCTCTCTCACTGTAAGAAACAAGGAGCGACGGATGTTTGCAAGCTTCACTCTTTGGGATCACAGTAAAGATAATGACATATACAGTGATTTCCAGTTTTACAGAGGGTCTTCCTGGTGTTATTGTGCTTGAGCCTCGGAGCTTTGTATGGAACAGTAACAGGTCAGATTTGGCAAGCATTTTCTCCGTCCAGAGAATCTGTGTAATAATCCCAGTAGCTCTTACCTCCAGGATTCGTAACCTTTTCCATTTTCCTAATTGTTGCTTATTCTTTTAGCTGCCCATCTAATCCAAAACTGCATCTCCATCGAACCAGTAAGCCATTTTAGATCCAACAGGTATGAGGCTGGGATGATCAGCAGAGTTCACCAGGCCTACCATAAACTTGAGAGATGATCTACGTCCATGGTTCAGGTCAGAGGGCTTAGGAGAATGATGCCATGGCCTGGGAAAGGCTCTGCTGCTGAGCCAGCCCAGGGACCACACTGCCATGTTGGAATGCTGCCCTCCACAAGCAATGGCATTTATTAAACCACTGGCTGATACATGATGCTGTGGCAGGAGTTTAGAAAACGTGAAATGGAAATAAACACAGACTTCTCATGTCACTTCCTGTAACTCATTTTAAGAATTTGTGTTTTGCTTTCCACAAGGCTCTGCTGGATTAGAGGTCTTAATTCCCAGAGGAAAGATGCCTCCATCAGGGGATTCAGTAACCTGTAGGTGTCACTGCCACCAAGGTCCCTTCAAACTCCTCAGAGAATGGTCCAGTAAGGAAAGAGAGAGTGAGTAGGATGGGACAGTGATTAGGAAGCACTGAGTTGGCATGACAAACACAAACACATTATAGAGGAATTATCCAGAACTTCAGTGATGCACATTGGTGTCTCTTGCTGTTTTCATGCCCAATAATAACAGCAAATGGCAGCTGTAGTTACAAAGCCTGAAAAAGGCAAAGTGACCAAGAACTGACACCCCTCAGCAATGAAGTCCTGAAGAGCTGAAGCTCAGTTCACACAACCTTCCTGTATTAAGTGTTTAAAAGAGATTGCAGCCAGCCACAACTCGGAAGACTCGGGGACAATGTGGCAATACTGCAGGGGAAGCTTACTTCTAAGCAGTGCACAGAGAGCACTGTAACTGGTATCACAGGTGCTGCCTTCTACCCCAGGGCTTCCTCTGACCCTCAGCCCATGGGCAAACACAGCATGAAAGTGTAGGAGAATAACCAAGTCTGCTGGCAAGCACCAAGCGATAGGGAAAGAGAGCTGCTGGATAAACGCCCTCACTCTGTGTTCTGCAAGCAGACATTTCTGAGAGGCATCCTGTAATGCTTCCCGGGGGATTCTGGAAGAATCAGGCCCCAGTATGGCTTGACCCATTTACCCACCCCTGTTCCCTAAGAGCAGGTCCTAAATAGACTACTGTCACTTGAGTCCTTGCTTCAGGCTTTATTTTGAGAAGAAACCCAAATGAATTCAAAGATTCTTCCAAAATGTGGTAGAGAAAGGAGAGAGGACAGTGGAGGTGAACCTTCCTGGGCTGATTGCTAATAATGGATTTTCTTCCAATCAGATGAGTGACTAATTAGAAGAAAAGATGATGAGGTGGATCACATGTGCTAAACTTCAATCTCTGCAGATGTGCAGTCACATCTTTTCACTCCTCAAAAACTTTACTTACCAAGTCCAAACTCTCTTGACTCTCTCTCACTGACCTCTCCCCAAATCTCCTGACCCACTGTTATCTAAATTTCTTTACTAGTTCTTCCCAAGATACGTTTCTCTTCCAGTTACTTTATTTTCCTCACTGGGCCATAGGCACCTCAAGCTCCCTGCCGGCTCTAGCATTTCTTCCCTGCTTCTTCCGTGCACCCACATTTCCCTTCCATGTACATTTCAGGCTGCTCACACCGTATTAACCCTGTCATGCCCACTGCACAGCTCCTTTCCCTCCAACAGTTCTTCTCTCCTAGTCAAAAAATCCCCCAGTTCCTTCTCCTCTGGTATCATCCAGGAACTGGATCTGAGCCACACAGCCCGACTCGCAGTGACACACCTTCTTGAGACTTTTACTGTTGTTTCAAGGTACTCACCCTCCTCCCCAGACATGTCCCAGTCCCTGTGTGCATGGACTCCACCTGTCCCTGCAGCATCCTCACTGCTCTCGGGACGCCATTAGGGACATGGTGAGAGCTGTTAAAGCCCTAAGATGATGCTGAAAATTGGTATTATGATCACCCTACTTTCCTGAAAGACTACCAAGTGGAAGAAAGAGATGTCTTTGAAAAAGTAAAACAGTGGTAAGGGAAAGTTGGGATACACTTTAAATATCAAGGCCTTTTGATTTAGTATAAATGCAAATCATATAAACTCATATGAACAGATTACCTTCAGGACAATTTTTTTTTTCTCTAAATTTGAGATTAATATGAGGGTACAATCTGGTTTGTTGTTTGCATGTGTTATATAAAGTCCAAGTTGTCCTTGAGCCTTTCACCCAGGAGGTGTGCCATATACCTGACATTGTGCCCACTAGGTGAGAGCTTACCAATCTCCCTCCCTTTTCTCCTCCCACAATCCTCCTCCTCCCCAGTTGAGTTTAATTCAGTTTTTCTCTCCTGTGGGCCTGTAGTTGTACATCTACTGCTTTCATATTAGTATTGAGTACATTGGATACTTGCTTTTCCATTCTTGTGATACTTTACTAAGGAGAATGTTCTGCAACTCCATACAAAAAAATACAAAAGATACAAAGTCTCCACCTAAATAGTATTCCATGCTATACATATACCACATTTTATTAATCCTTTCTAGATTGATGGGCACTTAGGTTGGTTCCACATCTTGGCAATTGTGAATGAAGCTGCAATAAACATTTTAGTGCAAATATCCTTATGGTAAAATGATTTTTTTACTTCTAGGTAGATATCTCATAATGGGTTTGCAGATCTTGACTAAACTGAGTTCTTTCCATGTAGAGGAAGAAATCATAGAAGTTGCCTCAGTAATTGTTTCTTCAACCTGAAAAGGGCGCTGCTTGCTCCCACTTGCACAAGTTAGCAGTTACCTGCTAAAGCCTATCTCCTATTGAAGAATCTGCTATGTTCCTGACACACACAAAAGGACTACAACAACCCTGCTCTATCTGCAGAGTCTGGGTCAGATTTCCATATTTTGGAATCAAATCCTCCATGATCTTAGAAAAACCAAGGCATGCAAGAGATTTTAGGAGTCACATTTATGATCTGCTGGCTCTGGCTGACAGAATTCACATCATCAGGAACTCAGAGGACCCAGAAGTTTCAGAGAATTGGTCTCTATTATTTACAGAAGGGATTCAAAGACAAAATAAAGTTTTAATTGACACTTTAATATTTTTTAGAAATGAGCTATCAAACGAAGAAAGAACAAAGTCCTTCCTAACATCAGGAAGACAGAACCAACAGGATGTACATGTAGCCACAGGAGAGGGGATTGATTAGGGGACTGGATCACATGATCACGGAGACCAAGTCCCCTAACAGACAGATGTCTGCAACCTAGAGACCCTGAAATGGCAGGAGTGTAGCAAGGTCCAAATTTTTTTTTTTTTTTTTTTTTTTTTTCCTGGTTGCAGCCGGCATTGTTGTTTGGCGGGCCCAGGCTGGATTCGAAACATGCCAGCTCAGGTGTATGTAGCTGGCGCCTTAGCCGCTTGAGCCACAGGCTCCAAGCCGCAAGGTACAAACTCAAAGGCCTTAGAACCCAGGGTGCTGCCGGCATAAGTCCTGGGGTTCAGAGTCCAGAGCACCTAGAGTTCGGATGTCTAAGGGCAGGAGAAAAAGAGCATGTTCCAGCTCCTAGAGAGACAAAATCTAATTCTCCTGTCCTCTGCCTTGTTCTACCCAGACACCCAGCTGGTTGTACGGCCACATTAAGGACGGATCTTTACTGCTTACTCCTCTCAGACTCCCAAGCCAACATCTTCTGGAATCTCTCTCACAGTCACAGCCCAAATAATGCTTTATCCATTCTGTAGACATTCCCTAACCCAGTTAAATAGACATATGAAATTAAGCATCACATCGTCCAAGAAGAAAAGAATTTTATCATCTACTATAATCATTTAAACAGTTTTTCCCCCACAGGTGCAGAGTGAGAAAGATTTACACAGAATCACCCTGATGCTTTTGTTTCTGTCCTGACTGACTCGGGCTTTGTAGCCCAGGAAGACCAGCAGCCTCCTACAGAGCTACTGCCGGGTCCACCACTGCCCATACACAAGGCCATCAACCAAGGGACTCAGCCACCTGCCTCTGAGCCACAGGGAACCTGTGCACCTAGAAACCACCTAAATGAGCCAGGTCCCACACTCTGTATTGGGACCCCCACTTGGAGGTTAGTAAACAATCTCTATCACTTCCTCTGACCAAAGACGATGGTAAATGAATACAACGAATTGGAGAAAACTTTTTTAAGAAAATGTTTTTAAGTTTTTTGTTCACTGTATTTTCAGATAAGGAGTAAGAGTGACAAGAAAACTAACCATGAGCTGCCTGAGGTGACCAGGCTGGGGACCCTTATGCTCTGTGCTCTGGAGGCCACCCAGCCAGGAGGGAATGGCCCCGTGATTATAGCAGCTTCTCCCACGTGGGCCACTGACTGCTGATGCGCTTCAGTTTCTGCATCTGGAAATGCTCTCCAGTGATGGCATGGCAGTAGGCATATGGGGCTCACATTTTTTTATTCTAGTTGTTACTTTTTACAGTTTAATCAACTAACTCCAGTGGGAAATCATGTGACAGTAGTTACCAGATAGGGTTGACATCCCAAGGGAGCACACTGGGATTTCTCAGACTGTCCAGGTAGGGTCCTGCTTCCAGAAAATATAGGCGTCTGTCCAGCATCACCCCCATATTTACAAAATTAAATGTTCTTCAATATTCATTTTATTATCTTAAGGATTTAATACCCTGATTATCTATGGAAGTTAGGAATTAATTGGATGATGCATACAAGATACTAAAGTTCTGACTGACTGGGCCCAAGAGTCACAAAACACTAAGGTGGCAAGATGAAGCCTCAGGCTTGGGATCCTAACCAGCATTACAGGGACCTTCAGACAAAGAAAACATCCAGTCCTAGAGCCTCATGGGTGAACTCACAGCTTCAAGGGGACTGAGAGTGGGAGACGTGACAGCCCGATCATCTAGAGTTTCCTGTTGAGACTGGAGAAGAAAAAGGGGGAAATCAGAAAGTAATAGCACAGTTACCAATGTCCTGTGACTTTGCCCAGAACTCAGAAGGTACAGCAGAAGTCTAACACTGGGCAAAAAGGGGCGAAATCTGTGCCCTTCACAGCAACTCAGAAAGCTGCACTTCAGGATGTCTCTGGAGCTGAGAGCAGCTATGACACAATGCTCACATCACCACTCTTTCCAAATGGAAACAATAATTAGGAACATCAAGACCACCACGGTCCACAGGGCAACTTAGCTCTGAATTTGGTCTTTTATTCTCCTTGTTTTACCAGAGAAAAATAATATAAAGCTGGGCCATAGAGTTGTCCTTAGCTAAGACTGGATGACGCAAATTCAATGGGGAGAGAAAATCAATGCAAATGAGACTAGTGGCCCCTGCAATTGTGAGTTTTCACTTTTGCCCTGTTGCTCTTCTATGACATGGAGACTGTGACTCCTGACCTCTCCCCTCCCGGGGAAGAGAGTGTGCATGAGGAAAACCGAGATGCCAGTGACGAGCTGCCAAACGTGCCACTCAGAATGTTCCCAGGTGAAGGTGATGTTGCTTGTTCTGATCTTTCCTTCACAGAGTCAGTAATAGAAGGGCACAAAGGTCCTTACAGTAACACTTGCCACCAGGATTGTAGAGCTCCCTGACACAACCATAATCAGCTATTCTTTTTTTTTTTAATCTTTGACAAATTGCAGTGCAATTATTTATCAAAATTCTGATTTTGATGGTTTCTAGACTATCTGAATGTTATTGATGTTTTTATCATTATTTTAGTCATTCCTCAATTTAATCAATTTAATAATGTAACCAATTTAATATTGATCAAATATAACGCAATTGCAACCCAGAGACTATCTTTTTGATATTGGCTTCAAGACAGAGGAGAGGGGAGAGGAAAGGAAGGAAGAGAGGCAGGGAGGGAAGGAGGGGAGAAAGGGAAAGAGAAAGGAAAAGAAAGAAATGCAGAGAGAAAAAAAGGAAGAGAGCAAAAGAAAGAAAGAGAGAAGGAGGAGAAGAGGGAGACAGACAGAGAGAGAGAGACAGAGAGAAGCTTATGGAGAAAATTGAAGTCCCATTAACATTGCCTGTCTTTCCTCCACTCATCCTCCTCTCCAAATTATACAGCGTGGACATAAAGTTCCCGTGAAATTTAAAATAATTTACTATTTTAAATTATTTTAAAGTAATTTTTCTGTAGTAAATTATTGTAAATTGCATAGGAACATTATTTCCACCATGTATCTTCACAAAAAACGTTTACCAGCTCCCTCCCCTCTTCATTTTTATCCCAGAATGAGTTACAACTCTGACATCTTTTTTATTTCACATTACATAGCCACACTTTTCTTCTCTGAAGCCAAAGACACTGAGCACTGATGAGCTTTCCTGAGGGAGGCCACAGCACACACCCTCCCACTTCCTGTCCTGGAGCAGTGACGTCAGGACACAGCTGATAACAAGGTCCAGGGCAGAACAGGAGGCTGCTCAGCCCGCAGGAGGCAGCTGCCAGCATGACATGCCCCGGCTGGGTGTTGGCACTGGTGGTCTCCGCCTGTCTTGGTAAGGAAGCACCTACTTGGATTGGCTTTGACTAGTATCCCACAGGACTGGAAAGTAGGAAGGAAGATGAATGACGGCACAGGCTCTAGTCCCCTCACTGGGTCCAGATACTGTGGGTGAGAGAGAGGAAGGATTCTACCTGAGGTTTGGATCAAGGAGAAGAAAGGTGTGTAGGGATGGGGAGCAGCTCGTGAGTCTGTCTGTCCCTCTCTCTGACAGGACACCCAGTGAAGCCCTTTCTCTCCTCTGCCCACAGGACCCAGCGTGGCCCAGACAGTCACTCAGTCTCAACCAGAGATGTCTGTGCAGGAAGGAGACATGGTGACCCTGAACTGCACATATGACACTAGTGAAAGGTATTATGATTTGTTTTGGTACAAACAGCTTCCCAGCAGGCAGATGATTCTCCTTTTCAGGCAAGCATCTGATCAGCAACAATATGCAAGACAGAATCGGTTCTCTGCAAACTTCCAGAAAGCAGCCAAATTCTTCAGTCTCAAGATCTCGTACTCCCAGCTGCAGGACACCACAGTGTATTTCTGTGCTCTCACAGAGCGCAGTTGGAGATATGAGTACTATAACAGACACAGTGAGAGAAGCCACAGGGAGAGCCTTACAAAAACCTCAGACCTCAGCATCTGTGCAGAAGTGGGGAGGGAGGGAGAGTCCAGGGTTCCGGAACATGCAGAGAAAATCACTGTCTTCTCTAGAAGAAGTAAGATAATGGTCCCCTCCATGTTTAAGCTGGCTGTCCACTTACTCTGAGTGAAGGAGAGTTTGGAATGACATTCTCACAGCTGAAATAATTAAGCCCAATGCATGGGTTCCAGAGCTTAGGTTGGAGTTATGTTTAGAATGAGTGGTGGGAGTAACCAGATCTGGGCAAGGCCAAGGGGAGGCCAAGGCCAAATTGCCCAGTCCTAACTGAGATTCCCAACTCCCCACTCCCACTCAAAACACATCAGCTCCTGGGACAACACACCTCAGCTCAGCTCAGCACCCAAGCTTCCGTTTCTCTGGAAAAGTGGGTTAAATACCAAGCTCAGTGAAAGCATTTCTCTCACACAAGGAAGATGCCATTAGGCTATTAGTCCTGTAATTTTGGTTTTGTGTTTCCTTGTTTTTCTTAAGAGACAAGGGTCAGTGAAAGCATTTCTCTCACACAAGGAAGATGCCATTAGGCCATTAGTCCTGCAATTTTGATTTTGTGTTTCCTTGTTTTTCTTAAGAGATAAGGGTCTCCCTCTGTCTCCCAGGTTGGAGTGCAATGTAGGATCATAGCTGACTGTGGCCACAAACTTCTGGCCCCAAACTTCTGGCCTCAAGCAAGCCTCTACCCTCAGGCTCTCAAGTAGCTAGGACTACAGGAAAGCAGGCCCAGCTAATTTATTTTTGATTGTTTAGAGACAGGGTCTCACTCTGTTACCCAGGCTGTTCTTGAGTTTCTGGCCTCAAGTGATCGATTTGCTTCAGCCTCCCCAGCATTGTTCAGATTTTTACCTTCTCCTTTACCCCTGAGGCCCAGTGAGTCTCCCCACTACTCACACATTCAGGCTAGTTACCAAGTTTGGACCAGCGCTTGTTTCTCCTCTCCACCCTTATCCTAGTGTCTTCATCCAGCAACTCTCACTTCAACTAACAAATAATTGTCCCCCTAGTCTCTCTGTCCTCAATTGTGCCTGCTTCAATCATTGTTTTTCACAGCCACCCAAGTGATCTGCCTATAGTAAAAATCAGATCATGTCCACCCCCACTTCCCTGAAGCACAATTTCCCAGAGAAATGGAGAAATGTGATTATCAGAGTGTAACTCCAGCACAGCAGAGGCCACCTCTGTCTCTGCAGCACCCCCCATGCCTAACAGGGTGAACAGTAGTGGGTCATCTAGAGATGGATTAATCAGTCATCCGCTTAGCAAGTCAGCCTCATCTGTTGCCATATCCCCATCCCCCAATCCCCATACACTCCTGTCATTTCAGAACATGAAGTTGTTTCCTGCACCTGGGCCGTTGCTGGCGCTGTTCCCACAGCGTGGGATGCACATCTGCACCTAACCCCTCGGCTATCATGGAGGTTTGCAAGCCTCCCCTCCTCTCCCAGTTCTCGTCCTGACTCTTGCACCAGTAGAACTGGCCACTTTCTCCTTTTCTTAAACTGAAAACCTAAGCATACCACATATTTCTAATGTAGCAAATCTAACACATTGTGCTATTTATATGTGTTTTTCACTATCTCCCAACTAAAATGCCAACTTCTGTTATCAGGGATAGAGTTGTATTCATTTCAATAGCAACAGTGCTTACAACATTCCTTAATACACAGATACAATTTTTTTAACTTGTGTGAATGAAGTTAATGAATTTATGATATTTTCATTCTTATGCATGATAAACAATGATAAATTTGTTATTTTGCCATCTCGCCCATAGTTTGTTAACTTAGGATTCTAAGCTAACTCAAATGACAGCATGGCATGCTGAAAATTAATAGTAGTTACAATATTGTGCTGATGATAATATTAGTTCTAGCTAATCCTCTCTGAATATGTGCATGTGCCATACATTCTGATAGGTGCATATTAGGTATGATTTCGTGTACTAGTCCCAACAAATCTACATTACAGATATTATTATTATCCTAATAATTAGTAATTAAAGCCCCCAAAAGTTAATTTACCTAGAATCACACAATGTACATGTGACCCCTATACCACTAGACTCTTTGCCTTCCCAAAGGGTGGCAAAATTCTACAACATCTCAGTCTCATTTATGTAACAGACATGTAGCTAGAAAATAAAAAATAAATGCATGAAAACAGTACAGTACCACACATACATTTACAATCTCTTCTCACTTTATCTAGGGTAGTAATTGCAAGATGGGAGATATTTCATTCATCTCTCTTAATGATGTCGCCACTGTTATCCTAAGTAACCAGGACAAGTACAGTGCTGCTAGCAGGCTCTGGCAGGACCAGACAGCCCATGTGCCACCATCTGGAGTTATTAATTCACTTACAAGGCCTCTGACATAGACAAACATAGAAGACTGGATGTTCCAAGGGCCATAGTGCTGGTCAACGATCCAGTGCACTTCAACACTTAGTAAAGTGTTGACTAGCTATTCATTTAGTTGAAAGTAGGAATGCTTTGAACATGTAACCACTTTGAAATTCAGGGAATATTTTATAACCTTGAACCTATGTGGGAGCTCTGTTTAATGTGTGCTATGATGATTGATAACATTGCTAATGTTTGCTTTGGCTATGAGAGTATCAAAATAACAAAGAAAAACAGGAGGGCAGAGGAGCTGTCTAAGGAGATATCCTCCCTGCTTTCCCAAATCACTGCCATTTCTATCAATCAAGTGAAAATATTGATCTATCATCTGCTTCTCTAATTGGCATGAGTGACAAGTGAATGGACTCCTTACGGCAACATCGGGATGGGAGAAAGAATGAATGATTCCCAAAGACCTTTCCCTAGTGATCCTGTGGCATCAGTGAAGGTATAAACTGGGATGTTTCCTAACAGGGAAAAGCAAAATATTAATGGTATTCCCAAAAAGACTGCAAGAATAAGTGCAAGGTGACTTCTTAAGGTGTTCCAGGGAAGCTGGGACAATAAAATGAATCATTTTAATAACTGCAGAACTGATGCCTGACTTTCTGTAACTGCTTCCCTTTGAACAGACAGTGGACCAGAATCCCCCAGACTCGTGTCCAGGAAAGACAGGTTTCTATTTTTAATGGCAGTTACACAAGGCTTATTGGATTTTATGCCTCAGACACAGTGCTATGAATGAACTCGTCCTTGCAATTTTCAGTATTACAGAGATAAAGCAGAAAGCAAGGGTAAAAGCCCCAAGGGTAAGAGCATGTTTAGCTCCCTGCAGGTCACAGACTCAGCCATCAACTTCTGCCCCATAATCAGGGGGACCCCCTGACATCTTCAGTACTTACAAAGCCCATGAGAGGGACCACTCACTCACTTCTTCTAATCTGCACAAAATCACGTTTTACATAATCCACATCCAAGGCCTTTCTGTTTCCTGCTCTCTGCATACTTTGTTAGGCAACATAAAAAGATATCAGGCACGATGCTTGTACACAAATAGCTTATTATCTAACAGACATGAGAATATGTCTCCCACTAGGTGTTAGCTTTATGGCAACATCATTTTTTTCAATAAACACAAACCGAACTATGTTCTAATGAATAAATAACTAGTTATACAGTATTTACTTATACCCATATGTAAAGGCCAATTTATGATCAATGGTTAGAATGTATTCAAAACAAATTTCAACTCTATGTAAGGAAGAACTAGAAATAGAGGTTTCTCAAACTGAAACAGCCTGCTTCCAGGCATCAAATATTCCTTATTACAGAGAATATTCGAGGAAAGGCAGAATGTCCACTTTCTGGTGAAACTGCAGAGTGAATTGAAAACTGATATAATTTTCTGCAAAGCTAAAAGTGGCAAGTTTTTGTGTGGGAGCAAATAGCATTTAAAAAAAAATGAAAGAGCTTGTAAAACACATCATGGATTAAAAAAAAAAAAAAAAAAAAGTCACTTCCGACACTATGGAAATTGGATTTGGGACATATACTTGAAGGATGTGTAGGATTTTAAATGTGGGAGATGGCAAGAAAACACATTCCAGAGAGGATAAACTCATCAAGGGCAATGATCAATAAATAATTAACAAGAATAGTTTAGGAAATTAAAAGTTTTTAAATATAACTGCAAGGGGCAGTTTTTATTGGGAAGGGCTGTGAGATAAGATGAAATGTTACCTTGAGGTACTTGTTAGTGGGAGAAGACTGCCCGTAGCCCAGCACTGACTTCCTTCCAGACAAAGAGAAAACACACAAGGAGATTATTCATCTTTACCATACACAACATTAGGAAATAACTTTTTTGTTTGTTTGTTTTAATTTTTTTTTAATTTTTTTTATTGTTAAATCATAGCTGTGTACATTAGTGCAATTGCCTGTACCCATTCTAAGATGCACCATAGATGTGGCCCCACCCATTACCCTCCCTCAACCCTAACCTCCCCCCTCCCTTCCCCTACCTTGGCCCTTTCCCCATAGTCTTGTGCTATAGTTGGGTTATAGACTTCATGTGAAAGCTGTAATTTAGCTTCATACTAGGGCTGAGTACATTGGATACTTTTTCTTCCATTCCTGAGATACTTTGCTAAGAATAATATGTTCCAGCTCCATCCATGTAAACATGAAAGAGGTAAAGTCTCCATCTTTCTTTAAGGCTGCATAGTATTCCATGGTATACATGTACCACA
>CAUYPK010050796.1:0-40698 GCA_963574355.1 Loris lydekkerianus
TTTTCACCGTTGCCTCTGGCCGTCCTCAGAGTTGGGGAGGTGTCTCTCCAAGATTAGACCCCAGCAGGATCACTCTATTGTTGCTGGATCTTTGTAGGGAGTGACCCTGTGTAGTTCCTCCGGGGCTGCTCTAGCTAGGGAGTTCTGGTTGTGGAAGCAGCTCCCGTGTGTGACAAACCCAGATCCAGCAACAGGGCTGGGGGTGGTGCACATGGTTCTGGGAGTGCCTGGCAGCCAGTGACTTTGGCACAGAGAACCCAAGGCTCCAGCAGTCTCTGGCCAGGGGAAGGGCTCTGTGCAGAGGCAGGGAGGCTCCAGAGGGCACGCAGCTACCAGAGTCCCTGGCCAGATGAACAGGCTAGTGTGGAGGCTGGCAGGACACAAAAGGGAGGACGCGTGGCTCCCGCAGTTCCTAGTCAGGGAATGCGGAGGCCCGGTGGGTGCTTGTCACCGGTCATGGGTCGCTGCACAGCTCTTATGGAGGTCTGAGCGGTGCCAAGCCCAGGAGTTTGAGGTTGCTATGAGCTGTGACGTCACGGCACTGTACCCAGGGCAACAGCCCAAGGCTCCAGTGTGCGAAAACCATCTCACTGTGCCCCTAAGGATTAAAGCTGTAAGGCAGCTCACTCCCCGCCTTTAGGCTGCTCAGTCACTAGGTTACTTTGTCCTGCCCGATCCTTGATCTGGGACCCTGAGGGCGGAGCTTGCCGGGGCAGTTCTTTCCCAATGGCTTACTTCGCCCAGCTCAGTTGCTCAGTCTGGGGCCCCAGACAATGCCCAAAGTTCTCCACACTCCTGCTCAAGCTCTCCCCAAGGCAGCTCAACTGAGTGCCAAGTCCAAGAACACCAAAACAGTTCATGGCTAAGGCCCTTCCAGTTTGCAGTCTCACTGCTGCTTGTACTCACGGTTGCCAGTGTGATTAGGTCCATCGAACACACGCAGCCACTTGCCAGTTCTCCACTGTTTTTGTCCTCCTCCTGTGGTCCAGAAGTCCCTTTCTGGCTCCCTGTATCCTCAAAGGGATGATTATAGGTAGATCCCACCGGCCAGAGATCCCTGGATTCTTATCTCCCCAGACTCACGTGCCCAGTTGCAGGGAAGCTGTTACTCGGCCACCATCTTTAATCCTCACCCTTGTTTTAATTTCATCTGGCATTAGTTATATGTTGTGGGTATTTATGCAATAAGGAACTGATTAGAAGGGAAGTATAATACTATTGCCTTATTAAAATTTCATGGATCCTGTTTATTTGATATTGACTAATTCAGCTACCTAGATTTAGAATGTTCTTTTCTTTTTCTGTTCTTCCTCTTTCTCTTTTGTTTTCCCTTCCTTACAGGAAACAGAGTCTTCTCTGTCCCAGTGGGCACTGCCCCTTTTCTTTATGCTTAAGCATGAAAAATGTAATTCTCTGTTGAAAAATAAATCCTAGGCTAGACACCTGTAGCTCAGTGGTTAGGGCGCCAGCCACATGCATGGGGGCTGGTGGGTTTGAACCTGGCCAGGGCCTGATAAACAACAATGACAACACATAATAATAAAATAATAATAATAAAAAAGCTGGGTGCTGTGGTGGGCTCCTGTAGTCCCAGCTACTCAGGAGGCTAAAGCAAGAGAATAGCTTAAACTCAAAAAGAGTTTGAGGTTGCTGTAAGCTGTGACACGATGGCACTCTACTGAGGGTAACATAGTTGAGACTCTGTCTCAAAAGAAAAAAAAAATCCTATAATTCCTTTATAATATAAAAAGCAAGTACCTAAATATAAACAAATAAAACTTTGAATTAAAAAGTTAAAATGAAGGATTTTTTTTTTTTTTCCTGAAAGTTTGGGTCTAAAACATGGGTGCACATTGTATGTGAGAGCTGTTATACAGGAATAAATGTGGTAATTGTTTAGTTTGGGAGTAAGATGAACTTAACAAAATAACTAGATCTCCTTTTTCATTCTCTTTTATTTTTCCTCTCCATTCATCTTTCCTGTTTTTTTCTTCACTTTTCAATCTGTTGTTTTCTGTGCTTTAAGTCAGGCAAATGAGAATCAACACATACTTATAGAACTAAATTAATTGCATGTAAAGGACTGTCGTACATAAATGCTTATCAACTTCCAGGTAATGTTAATTGTGACTTACACTATTGAGAATTTGAATTAGAGAAAAGGAACACGAAAGGAGAAAGATTATAGAGAACATCTAACATGTAGAAGAAAGTATTTGGGAGATAGCAAGTTTTACAGAGTGCTTTAGTAATTACATAACCATTATTAGAATGAAAGTTCTTTATGAGAAAGAATGAGAATTAGTGAGAGTGTGGATTATGAGATGAGGCAATTTAGTAAAGTGAGACTTAAGTATTCTTAAGACCTCAAGTTATATGAAACACTTTACACACTTTCATGTAAACTGAGAAAACTAGGGGTAGTCTTATATTATGAATGATAATATTAATACTTATGTTAAGAAACGTACTAATTATGGCTGGGTGTGGTGGCTAACGCCTGTAATCCTAGCACTCTTAAGAGGCCAAAGCAGGAGGATAGCTTGAGCTCACGAGTTCAAGACCAGCCTGAGCAAAAGCCCGAGACCCCGTCTCTACTAAAAATAGAAAAACTGAGGCAAGAGGATCACTTGAGCCCAAAAGTTAGAGGTTGCCGTGAGCTAACCCAGGGCAATAGCTTGAGATTCTGTCTCAAAAAAAAAAAAAAAAAGGAAGAAATGTACTAATTCTACCTAATAATTCATGACTCAGTTGGGACTAAAACTCATATTTCTGAGGTCTGTATTCTTCAGTGATTACTTCTGTTGCTTCACCATAGTACCCTACACATGAAACTCTTAACAGTTTATCGTGCTTTCACGTACACTGATTTGATCCTCAAAAACCTTGTGAGCTGTATAGTTCAGGTATTATTATGATCTCATTTTGGAGATAAGGAAAATGAAGGTGAGAGATGATAAAGTTAACTAGATGTAAAGTAGCTAGGATTGCTTTCATAACCATGTTACTTATTTTCTGTATCTACTTGCCTTTCTTCTTGTTTCTAGTCTAGTTGTTAACTTTTCCATAAAACTAAGTCTGAAAGAAGTTAAACAGGTTAAAAAGGTCAACTCCATGATAAGTAACAGAACATATCCAGATCTAAATTTATGCCTTCTGACTATATGTATTTTGTCCAAAATAACGTGCCTACTGGAAGACCTAGAAGTTTCTTGAGACTTGTTCATACCATGATTGAAATAATACTAGAGAATTATACTGCTATGTGTGTATGGTATTATTTGGAGAAATCAGAAGTGAAGGCTTGGGGAGAAGTGGGGGCTTTGTAAACTCTTACCTAATGGTTACAATGTAATGGTATTTGGCACACCTCCTAGGTGGAGAGCTGGACTATAACTGGGACTTTACCTAGCAAACTCAAACAATGTAGCCTAATCATTTGTAGCCATATAGTAATCTGGAAGAAAAAAAAAAAAAGAAGTGAAGGCTGAAATCAGCTGTGAGGTGGCTATATTAACAATATGCTGGCTGGGCACTGTAGCTCACACCTATAATTCTAGTCCTCTGGGGGGCCGAGGCGGGTGGATCTCTTGAGTTTAGGAGTTCAAGACCAGCCTGAGTAAGAGTGAGACCCTTTCTCTACTAAAAATTGAAAAATTAGCTGGGCTTGCCTTGTGGCCGGAGCCTATAGTCCCAGCTACTTGGGAGGATG
Source organism: Loris lydekkerianus (assembly GCA_963574355.1). Taxonomy (NCBI): domain Eukaryota; kingdom Metazoa; phylum Chordata; class Mammalia; order Primates; family Lorisidae; genus Loris; species Loris lydekkerianus. Next base: position 3,713 of record CAUYPK010050796.1, read on the forward strand.
AGGCATGAAGATCATTTGAACCCAAGAGTTTGAGGTTGCTGTGAGCTACCATAATGCTGTGGCACTCAACCCTAGGGCAACATAGTGGGACTCTGTCTCAAAAAACAAGCAAACAAACAAGGAAAAAAACCCCCAAAACAATATGCTGACTTAAATTCAGTATTAAGTGTGAAATGATAAGGTTCTTGACATAGATAAAAGTTTCAATATGTATTTTTATCACTTAAAAATGCTCAAGAATGGCTGGTCATGGGGGCTTATGCCTGTAATCCCAGCACTGTGGGAGGCTGAGGAGGGAGAATTGCCTGAGCTTAGGAATTTGAAACTTGCTTGAGCGAGAGTGAGACCCCCGAGTCCTAAAAAAATGGAAAAACCCAGCCGGGCGCTGCAGTGAGCACCTGTAATCCCAGTGGCTTCAGGAGGCTGAGGCAGCAGGATGCCCACAGCCTCTGAGATTGCAGTGAGCTATGATGCCATTGCACTCTGCTCAGGGCATAGATGGGCTCTGTCTCAACAGCAATGACAACAAAAACGCTCAAGAATAAAGTGTTGTACTATCCAGGTCCTGCCAATACTTATTTAATAATGCTCAAAATTGTTGAATTAATTTGGTAACACTTTTTTGAAAGAAACTAAATCTACTTTTTGTTATCTCCATAACCTGTATTTGAAGCGTGAGGCAGGGAGGAAACAGCTTATATTGTAGAGATGTTTTATGTTAGTCTATTCTAAGCAACTGCTACAATCCATATGAAATTTCCGTGTATCAATTCTCCCGGCATCTGTAAAAAAATATCACAAACTCAGTTGCTTAAAATAACTGTGTAGAAGTGTATTTTCTCACAGTTCTGGAGGCCAGAAGTGTGAAATTAGTGTCAGGGAGCTGAAATTAAGGTGACAGGGCCATGCTTCCTCTGAAGGCTCTAGGGGAGAATCTGTTCTAATTTCTGTGGCTGTCAGCATTCCTGTTTCTGTAGTCACATGACCTTCCCTTCTGTCTGCATTCTTTTTTTTGGCCGGGGCCAGGTTTGAATCTGCTACCTCCGATACATGGGGCCGGCGCCCTACTCCTTGAGCCACAGGCGCCGCCCCATTCTTTCTTTAAATATTTTTTTTCTTGGCTAGGCTCAGTGGCTCACACCTGAATCCGAGCATTCTGGGAGGCTTGAGGCAGAGATTGGAGAACAGCCTGAGCCAGAGCAAGACCCCATCTCTACAAATAGCTGGGCGTTGAGACAGGCGCCTGTAGTCCCAGCTACTCGGGAGGCTGAGGCAAGAGAATCACTGGAGCCTGAGAGTTTGAGGTTGCTGTGAGCTGTGACGTCACAGCACTCGACCCAGGGCAACAAAGTGAGAGTCTGTCTCAAAAAAAATTTTTTTTCTTTTCTTTTATTTTAGCAGATCCCTCTGTCTTCTTGTAAAGTACATATTGATTATATTTTAGACCCACCTGGGTAATCCAAGATAATTCCTTCCATCTCAAAATCCTTAATTACGTCTACAAAGTCCTTTCTTGCCATATAAAATAATATTCACGGATTCCAGGGATTAGCATGTATGTGTCTTTTGAGGAGCCAATATTCCACCCACCACTGTCTTTATTGTCACTCTACTTGCTTTCTTTTCTTTTTCATCCCTTTTCTTCTCTCCTATTTTTTATCTTCCTGAGTGGCTGTGGTGTAAGATCAGTAGGCTAGCCTTATTGCTCCCCCCAATGAAACATTTCATTCTGTTCACAATAATTTTTTGTTGTTCTTGACAGTTAATTCATGAAATTCATCACTTTCTACAAAAGCAGTTACTGAGTTTTTGGGTAAAATATTTGAGTTAACATAATATTTCAATTAAAACATCTGTCAGATGACAAATAACTAGTGTTATTTCAAATCTGATTTTCCTGTAAGCAGGTTTTCCTCATTTATTTGCATTTTTTTTTTTTTTTTTTAAGGTTAGCTCATGACTTGAATTTAATGAATGGAAATAAAATGAAAGAGTTGGTAGAGTTTTGATCCAAATGTTCGTTGTCCAGAGACCTTTATGGTTTGGTGCATATCATGTAAACTTTTAGGCCTCCATTTCCTAATATGTGCAATGAAGGAGTTGAATCATGTTCTCTATGAAGAGCTAAATTGCCTCTTACTCAGTTCTGATATGATATAAAGTATTTTTGAAAAAGAACGAGGCCGGACGCAGCTCATATCTGCAATCCTAGCACTCTGGGAGGCCAAGGCAGGTAGATTGCAGGAGCTTAGGAATTTCAGATCAGCCTAAGCAAAACCGAGGCGCCCTCTCTACTGAAAACAGAAAAATTAGTCAGGCATTGTGTTGGGTGCCTGTATCCCAGCTACTCAGAAGGCTGAGGAAAGAGGATCTATTGAGCCCAAGAGACTGAGGTTGCTGCGAGCTATGATGATGCCAGGGTATTCTACCCAAGGTGATAGAGTGACACTCTGTCTCAATAAAACAAACAACAACAAAAAGGCAAATAAATAACAAATCTGATTTATCTCGTACTATTTGGAAAACAGAATTATATTAGCAAGATTATTTTGAAATAACTGTGCCTGCTTTCTGTTTTTCTGTAGATGGACCACACATCTCCTACCTACATGCTTGCTAACTTAGCCCACTTACATTCTGAACAACTTCTACAGGGCTTGAATCTTCTTCGCCAGCATCACGAACTCTGTGACATTATTCTTCGAGTAGGTGATGTTAAAATTCATGCTCACAAAGTGGTACTTGCCAGCATCAGCCCATATTTCAAAGCAATGTTCACTGGAAACCTCTCCGAGAAAGAGAACAGTGAAGTTGAGTTTCAGTGCATTGATGAGACTGCTCTCCAGGCCATTGTGGAATATGCCTATACGGGGACTGTTTTTATTTCTCAGGACACAGTTGAATCCCTCCTGCCAGCTGCAAACCTTCTCCAGATAAAACTCGTCCTGAAAGAATGTTGTGCATTTCTTGAAAGCCAGCTTGATCCTGGTAACTGTATTGGAATTTCTCGTTTTGCAGAAACATATGGTTGTCACGACCTTTATCTGGCAGCCACTAAATACATATGCCAGAATTTTGAAGCTGTTTGCCAGACTGAAGAATTTTTTGAGCTTACACATGCTGATTTGGATGAAATTGTTTCTAATGACTGTTTGAATGTAGCTACTGAAGAGACAGTTTTTTATGCATTAGAGTCTTGGATCAAGTATGATGTACAAGAACGCCAGAAATACTTAGCACAGCTACTAAACAGTGTACGACTACCACTATTGAGTGTTAAGTTTCTCACTAGACTGTATGAAGCAAATCATCTCATTCGTGATGATCGCACTTGTAAACATCTTTTGAATGAAGCTCTGAAGTACCACTTTATGCCTGAACATAGACTCTCTCATCAGACAGTCCTGATGACACGACCTCGCTGTGCTCCCAAAGTACTTTGTGCAGTAGGAGGGAAATCTGGACTCTTTGCCTGTTTGGATAGGTAAATAGGAGACTTCCTTAAAGAAGTGATGCTAATAGATTTTATACTTTTTAAATTGCAAATTTTCTATATTTTTAAAATAGTTTGCTTTTCCTTTTTACTTTTCTTTGTTTGCCTCTTTTTATTTTTCTTTCTTCCTCAACTACTTATGCAGTTTTTTAAATCACATTGTCCTCCATTCTCTACAGTACTTATAAGTATTCATCATTCACCTAAGCATGCACCCTTTTTCTAGCCTGGTTTCTCACTGGCTTTTCTTTCATTTTCTGTCTTCTTTTTTTTCTTTCTAGAACCATTTACATCTTCATTTTAGTAGATGAGGTCAGAGGAGATGTATTGTTGTTAACTGTACCAGAGTATGTTAAAGAAGAGAACTAGGAACCTTGGGGAGGGCACATTAGGGAGAGGAATGGGTTAGAATGAAACCAGTTAATTAGAGGTACCACTAAAGAAATGAGAAACTAGGACATTGATACGTGGTATAAATCATGGATTTCATGTGAAGTTTATTTTTTTTAATGTAAGAATTTATTAAACACAACAGTAAAAAAATACTTCCTTTTCTAGGCCAAGCTCAGTGGCTAATGGCTGTATATCCTAGCACTCTGGGAGGCCGAGGCAGTTGGATTGCCTAAAGCCCGGTAGTTTGAGACCAGCCTGAGCAAGAGTGAGACCCTGTCTCTATAAATAGCAGGTGTTGTGGGGGGCGCCTGTTGTCCAGCCACTTGGGAGGCTGAGGCAAGAGAATAATTTCTGCCCAAGAATTTGAGGTTGCTATGAAGCTGTGATGCCAAGACACTCTACTGAAGGCAACAAAGTGAGACTCTGTCTAAAACAACAAAGAAAAACAAAAAGCACAACTAGGAGTTGTCATATATTTTCTATAAAGGGCCAAGTAGTAAATACTTTAATCTTTGTGAGCCATGTGGTCTTTGTTGCAGCTACTCAACTTTTCTATTTTTAGTAGAGATGGGGTCTTGCTTTTACTCAGGCTGGTCTTGAACTCCTGGCATCAAGCAATCTTCCTGCCTAGGGCCTCCCAGAATGCTAGAATTAGAGGTATGAGCTGCTGGATGCGGTGGTGTGCGCCTGTAGTCCCAGCTACTTGGGAGACTAGGACAGGAGGATTGCTTGCGTCCAGGAGTTATGGGCTGTAGTGTGTTATGCCGATTGGGTGTCCGCACTAAGTCAATATGGTGACCTCCTGGGAGCAGGGGACCACCAGGTTGCCTAAGGAGGGGTGAACCGGCCCGGGTCGGAAATGGAGCAGGTCAAAATTCCTGTGCTGTTCAGTAGTCGGATTGCACCTGTGAATAATCACTGCACTCCCACCTGGGAAACATAGTAAGACCCAGTCTCTTTAAAAAAAAAAAAAATTATAGGTGTGAGCCACCATGCCTGACTTTAATTATAGTTTAAATTGTTTATTGTTGAGATCGTGCTATGAGTAGCATGTTACTTATGGTAGCTAATTATATGCCATCAGAGTGTTAAGAGCATCCGTAAATGATACATAAATGAATACGGACAGATGTGTTCCAAAAGGCCTTATTAACCCAGGTAGCTGATGGGCCAAATTTGACCTAAGGCCATAGTTTGCGAATCCTTGACATAGTCATCTAAGTAACTTTTATACGTTGAAAATATAGCTTGATGTTATCTTTGTTCTTTCCTTGGCTAGGATTGCTTCACAAAATCTTTTGTGTTTGATATATTTGTTTAATGCGATGGATTTCCCTTTGGTCATTTCTAAAAATTTGGTAATTCCATCTCCAGTGTAGTGAACCATTGACGGCTCATCACTGGCAACTCATATATTCTGCATCTTTTAAAAAGTGTCACTACACATTTTAATTGTAGTATTTTTTTTCTTCTTTTAAACTGAGATAGGATCTTAGTCTGTTGCCCAAGCTAGAGTGCAGTGTGTCATCATAGCTCACTGCAACCTTAAACTCCTGAGCTCAAGTGATCCTCTCACCTCAGCCTCCTGAGTAACTAGGACTATAGGTATATGCCATTATGTTAGGCCAACTTTTGTATTTTTTTGTAGAGACAGGGTCTTGCTCTTACTCAGGCTGGTCTTAAACTCCTGACATCAAGCAATCATCCTACCTAGTGCCTACCAGAGTGCTAGGGTTATAGGTGTGAGTCACCATGCCTCACCTTAATTATACTCTAAATTGTTTATTGTTGAGATTGTGCTATGAGTAGAGAATTTGTTATGGTCACCATACAAATTGCTTAACCTGTATTTTTTTTTTTTTTTTTTTTTTTTTAGACAGAGTTCACTATGTCGCCCCGGGTAGAGTGCCCTGGTGTCACAGCTCACAGCAACCTCAAACTCTTGGGCTTAAGCAATTCTCTTGCCTCAGCCTCCCAAGTTTCTGGGACTACAGGTGCCCGCCACAAGGCCCAGCTATTTTTTGGTTGCAGTTGTCATTGGTTAGCTGGCCTGGGCTGGGTTCGACCCCACTAGCCTTGGTGCATGTGGCCGGTGCCATAACCACTGTGCTGCGGGCACCAAGCCTTAACTTTTATTCTTAAAGGCAGTGATGATTGGTGTGACGTAAATAGTATTAGTCAAATGTCAAGACAAAAACTTTCAAATAATCATTTGCCTCTTGTTTTGTCACCTGTTAAAAATAACAAACATAAATTACTGAAGAGTCTTAAAAACTGTTCATATTTTTGGACCCTGCAATCTTTTATCATACAAATCTATCATAATAAAATTCTAAATATATCATTTGCACAAAAACTATTTATTATACCATTATTTATAACTCTGAAAGAATTGGAACCAACTTGAATGATCATTCAATTTAATTCTACAAAAAAATAAACACACAATGTCGAAACACTGCTAGATAATGGGTCTTTAATAAGTTTTAATTTAGTAAAGGAGACAAATATTTAGACAATTGTAATGCATAGTGTTAATGCAGTAATAAAATTAATGTTATAGAACTATTAGGGAAAGGCATTTGTCTTATCTGAGGGACTTAGGGAAGGATTATAGACAAGTTAATATCTAAGCTAAATGTGGAAGGCTAAGCAAGGACCAAGTGAAGAAAGGGGGATGGTCATAGGGAAAGTGCAAAGACACAATGGCATTATACAGTATGGGACTCCAGGGAACTAAAAGCTCTCTGATATTCAGAAGTATATGGTTCTAACCAACAAATGTCAATCAATGGTCATTATGAACCAAGTCAAAGAAATTACTGTAACTCAGAAGCCAAAAGTCAAATACCATGTTCTCATTTATAAGCAGGAGCTGAGTAATGTATATGCAGATGCACAGAATGGAATAATAGACATTGGAGACTTAGAAAGGTGGGAGGGTAGGATGGGGGTGAGGAATAAGAAATCACCTAATGGGAACAAGGTATACTGTTGAGGTGATGGTTACACAGAACGCTCAGACTTCACCAGTCTGCAGTATATCCATGAGACACACGTACACTTGTACTCCCTAAATGTATTTTTACAAAAAAGAAGTTATTGTATGCTATGATAAAAAGAATTTATGTGGGTTGCAAAGCTATTCCAAGGATAGTAGTGAAACGATTAGATTTGTTTATTAGATCATTATGGATGCATTATGAAGAAAGATTTGAATGGACAGGATTAGCATCGGAGTGATTAGATTAGATGTTATTACAGAAGTGCAGGCAAGAGGCTGGGTTCAGTGGCTCATGCCTGTATTCCTAGCACTCTGAGAGGCTGAGGCAGGTGGATTGCCTGAGCTTCAGAGTTCAAGACCAGCCTCAGCAAGAGCGAGAACCTGTCTCTAAAAATAGCTGGGTGTTGTGGTGGATGCCTGTAGTCCCAGATACTCAGGAGGCTGAGGCAAGAGGATCAGTTGAGCCCAAGAGCTGGAGGTTGTGATGCCACAGCACTCTACCCAGGGCACAGAGTAAGACTCTGTCTAAAAAAAAAAAAAAAAGGCAGTACAGATAAGAGATTTGAAGGTCCTGAATTAGGATAGAAATAGCAAAGATAAAGAATGGGACATTAATTTTAGAACTCTTTTAAAAGAGTAAATTGACCAGATTTGGTATTTGAGTGGATGAGGGAAAGGGTAGTGAGGCAAAGCGAGAAATTCAAGATGAGCCGAGGTTGTTCCTGGGGACTGGGCCACTGAGATAATTTTGATTAGATGATTGGACGGATGGTTATATACAGAGAGAGAAAGGAAGAATTAATTAATGAATAAGGGAGGAGGAACTACCCTAAGCAGAAAAGTAATGTGTTTAGTTTTGGACTTCCTGAGTTTGAAGTGCCTGTGAAATATCCAAGTGAAGGATTTCTGATTGCTGGATACGATTACACAGCTCAAAACAGATCAGGGCTAGAAATTTGGAAATCATCTGTGTGTATTGTAATTTAAAGATATAAATTAGAAGCATGAAGTTTTCTGTGGATTCCTTGACTAGTTTAAATGTTCCACTTTTCTGCCCAATGAGAACATATAGAAAGGAAAAAGAGCTTGGCGCCTGTAGCTCAGCAGCTAGGGCACCAACCACATAAACCCGGGCTGGCGGGTTCGAACCCAGCCCAGGCCTGCCAAACAACAATGACAACTATAACCACAAACAAACAAACAAACATAGCCAGGAGTTGTGGCGGGAACCTGTAGTCCCAGCTACTCGGGAGGCTGAGACGAGAGAATAGCTTAAGCCCAAGAGTTTGAGGTTGCTGTGAGCTGTGACGTCACAGGACTCTAGGCACTCTACCGAGGGCGACGCAATAAGACTCTGTCTCAAAAAATACATAAATAAATAAATAAATAAGGAAAAGGATTGATTTATGAATTAAAATCTAGGGAACACTAAGATGACAGCAGGGACAGTTTTTGAGATAGGAGAACCAAGAGCTGATAGTGTCATGAAAGCCACCGATGGAAGGGAAGTGTGTCAAGGAAAGAATGTGATCAACGATGTAAAATGCATTGAAAAGATCAAGGCAGATGATGATGGAAAGGTGGCTGTTAGGTTTGACAGTAGGGAAATCATTAATAACTTGGTGGAGTAATTGTAGGAATGCTATAGATACATTATTGTGGTTTGGGAAGTGAATAAAAAGTAAGGAAATACACTGAGTGAATGCTATTCTTCTAAGAATCTTGGCAGAGACAAGGAGAGAGTTAAGGCAGTACCTGATAGAGTTGGGAAGTTTTTGTTTGGTTCTGTTTTCTTGAAGAGAGACATGAATGTGATCGTAATCAGATGTCAGTAAGTAGGGTGAAGACAGAGCAGTGGTCACCGATGAAGCAAGATCTTAGAAGAAATTGAAGGGGGCAGTATCAAAAGCAAGGATAGAAGGTTTTAAACAGGAGGAAGAGGAACTCTTCATGCCTGGAGATCAGAACATAGGGGCAGATTTACTGGTGGAAGGGAGAGGTTGAGAGCAGAGCTTAAGACAAAGTCCTGTCCAGTGCCTTCAATATATTCCTTCAACTAAGGGAAGGTCTCTAGAGAAGGAAGTGGAGCTTAGGTAGGCAGCTTAAGGAAACTGGAAAAACTCCCACAATGTTGCTGTTTTTATTTACACAAAGGGAGGCCTAAGGATGGCAGTATACTGAAAGTGTTTCTGAAAAATTGTGCAAATTCATTAAATGTTGAGTGGATATTTGGGCATGTCACTCAACACTGTAAATCATACGTCTAATGGCAAGAAACAAACTCTCCTTGCAACTGATTATCAGTAATCCTCTGCTGTGGTTTGAATGTGTTGGAAATTTAATTGCCACTGGAACAGTATTAGGAGGTAGGGCCAGGATGGCTATGCCTTCAGAAAGGGATTAATACCTTTGTCCCAGGAATTAGTTAGTTACCACTCTTTATTTATTTATTTATTTATTTATTTATTTATTTTTGAGACAGAGTCTCAAGCTGTCGCCCTGGGTAGAGTGCCGTGGCGTCACAGATCATAGCAACTCCATACTCCTGGGCTTAAATGATTCTCTTGCCTTAGCCTCTGAAGCAGCTGGGACCACAGGTGCCCACCACAACGTACGGCTGTTTTTTGGTTGTAGTTGTCATTGTTGTTTGGCAGGCCCGGGCTGGGTTTTTTTTATTTTTTTTTTTTTTTCTGTTCTCTAAATTTTATTTGGTGCTAAAAGACCTTTAATTTTTTCCCCTTTTTATGGCTGTGGATGACAAACTTTCTGACAAGGATGTGCAGAGGTTTCCCCAGTGACAGCTCCGTGGGAAGTCAGCTTGGTGGCTTGTTGCAAGTCACTCCTCTCCTGCCCCCGTCAATTTTATTGTGAAAAATTCCAAACATACGGGAAAGTGGATGCATTTCTGCAGTGAACACTCTCACATTCTTAGATTCTACAGTCAACATTTTGCCATATTTATGTATGTTTCTCTAAGACATGCAGACTTATTTTGAGTGCTCAAGAAAAGTTTCATATGTAAGCCCCAAACGGCTAAGTCTCAACTAGTAAATAAGTACATATCTATGAAAATTAGAATTTCTCTTAGGAATGAACTCAAATTTACAGAAACCCCTTATGTAATAGCCTTTGGCAATACAGTGGAAAAGTTTCTTTTTTTCCCTACATTCCCTTTCCAGTTTAGATTAAAGAAAAACATTTGTATTTCCTACTGGTCTTTTAAGTCAGTGATTTTTTTTTTTTCCTCTCCCATAATCATTTTATTTTATTTTATTTTATTTTATTTATTTATTTTATTATAGATAAAATATGCACCATAGATGTGGCCCGACCCATTACCCTCCCTTCACCCAAACCTCCCCCCTCCCTTCCCCTTCCTTGGTCCTTTCCTCATAGTCTTATGGTATAGTTGGGTTATACCCTTCATGTGAAAGCTATAGTTTAGCTTCATAGTAGGGCTGAGTACATTGGATACTTTTTCTTCCATTCCTGAGATACTTTGCTAAGGAGAATATGTTCCAGCTCCATCCATGTAAACATGAAAGAGGTAAAGTCTCCATCTGTCTTTAAGGCTGCATAATATTCCATGGTATACATGTACCACAGTTTGCTAGTCCATTCATGGGTTGATGGGCACTTGGGCTTCTTCCATGACTTAGCAATTATGAATTGGGCTGCAATAAACATTCTGGTACAGACGTCTTTGTTATATTGTGAATTTTGGTCTTCTGGGTATAAACCTAGTAGAAGAATTATAGGATCGAATGGCAGGTCTATTTTTAGGTCTCTAAGATTTTGTTATTTATACTGTTTATTAATCCTTTGTTGGATGGATACTTTGAAAATGTTTTCTCCCATTCTGTAGGTTATTTGTTCATTCTGTTGATTGATTTCTTTGCTATGCACAAGCTTATTGGCTTGATATAATCCCATTTGCCCAAGTTTACTTCTATTGCCTGTGTATTAGAGATCTTAACCCCCCCAAAAAATCTTTACCCAGACTATTGGCCCAAAGTGTATTCACAAGTTTTATTTGATTGGTTTCATAGTTTTAGGTCTTACATTAATTCTTTAATCCAGCTAAGCACCTGTAGCACAGTGGTTACCGTGCCAGCCACACACAACAAAGCACACCGGTTCAAACCCAGCCTGGGTCTGCTAAACAACAATGACAACCGTAACAAACAAACAGCTGGGCATTGTGGCAGGCGCCTTTAGTCCCAGCTACTTGGGAGGCTGAGGCAAGAGAATCACTTAAGCCCAAGAGTTGGAAGTTGCTGTGAGCTGTGACACCAAGCACTCTACCGAGGGTGACACAGTGAGACTTTGTCTCAAAATAATAATAATAATAATAATTCTTTAATCCATTTTACTATGTGTTTACTATGTGTTTATATTGTATTCTGAAGCCAGGTAATGTGATGCCTCCAGCGTTGTTCTCTCTCTCTCTCTCTCTCTCTCTCTCTCTCTCTCTCTCTCTCTCTCTCTGTGTATATGATATCTCTAGCTTTGTGTTTTTGTTTATTTCATTTTTTGTGTTTGTTTGTTTGTTTGTTTATTGTTTTTGGTTTTTCTGATTATCTGTTTGATTTTCCTTAAGATTACTTTGGCTATTTAGTTCTTTTGTGGTTCCATAAAAATTTTAAATATTTTTCCTATTCCTGTGAAGAACATTAGTAGTTTTAAAGGGAGTGTATTGATCTGTAGATTTCTTTGGGTAGTATGAATAGTGTAGCAATATTAATTCTTCTAATCCATGATCATGTAATATATTTCAATTGTTTTGTGTCCTATTCCATTTCCTTTTCCAGTGTTTTATGCTTTTCCTTGTAGAAATATTTAACATATTTGGTTAAATTTATTCCTAGGTGTTTAAAACTTATATTCATTTATTTATTTATTTTAGGCAGAGTTTCGCTTTGTCATCCTTGGTAGAGTGCCATAGCATCATAACTCACAGCATCCTCAAAGCCTTAGACTCAAGTGATCCTCTTACCTCAGCCACTTCTGTAGCTGGGACTACAGGTGCCTGCCACAACAACCAGCTAGTTTTTAGAGAGGGAGTCTTACATATGATTAGGCTGCTCTCAAATTCATTAGCTTAAGCAATCTTCCCACCTCAGCCTTCTAGAGCACTAGGGGAATAGGTATGAGCCACTGCACCAGGCCCTTATTTCCAGTGGTTTTTAAACGTATTTTTAGCTATTATGAATGGAATTTCCATCTTGATTTCTTTTTTGATTGTTCAATGTAAGTATATGTAAATGCTACTGATTTTTGATTGTTTATTTTATACCTTGAAAGTTTACTTAATTTTTAAGTTTTAACAGTATTTGTTGTAATCTCTAGGATTTTCTAACTATAATGTTTTGTCATGTGTGAACAAGTATGATTTGATTTCTTCCTTTCCATTTTGAATGCCCTTTATTTATTTTCCTTCCCTAATTGCTCTGGCTAGTACTTCTGATACTCTGCTGAATTACTGGTGAATGTGGATATATTTATCTTGTTCTATACTGTAACAGAAAAGCTTTTAGTTTTTCTCCATTCAGTATTATTATAGCAGTGCATTTTTAATGTATGACCTTTACTGTTGAGATATGTTGCTTCTCTACCTAGTTTTTGAGAGCATTAATTATAAATGGATGTTTAATTTTGTGGAATGCTTTTTCAGAATCTATTGAAAGAAATATATAATATACACACACACACATATATATATATATAATATATACATACATATACAGTATATATATATATATATATATATATATATATATACTATATATGTATGTATATATATAGTTTGATTGTGATATATCACTTTTTTTGATTTCCATATGTTGAGACTTCCTTTCCTACCAGGGATGCATCTTTTTTGATACTGGTGAATGGCCTTTTTAATACGCTCTTTTACTCAGGTTACTAGTATTTTGTGGAGGATTTTTGCATCTATGTTCATCATGGATCTTGCTTTTAGTAATTTTTTTTTGTTGTGTTCTAATTTAGTTTGGTATCAGAGTAATGCTGACCTTATAGAGGAAAATGTGAAGATTTTTGTCCTCTATATTTTTGCATTGTTTGACTAAGATTAATTTTAGTTATTCAAATATTTACTATAATTCAGCAGTGAAGCCTTCAAGTCCTAAACTATTTCATATTTGGAGACTTTATTACTATTTTCATCTTCTTACTAGTCATCAATCTGTTTAGGCTTTCTAATTTTTTACAGTTCCAACTTGGTAGGAAGTATATGGCTAGGAATTTATCCATTTCCAATTTAATGAGATGTAGTTGTTTATAATACTCTCTAATGATCCTGTGAATTTATGTGGTGTTGTGTGTTATGCCTCCATTTTCATTTCTGATTTTATTTAGCCCTTCTTTCCTTGTTTTCTAGTTAATCTAGGTAATGCTTTGTTAATTTCATCTTTTCATCAAACAAACATATTGCTTCACTTATTTTTTTGCTGTTGATTCAATTATTTACCTTCTTTAACAATTGTTTTGTTTTTATTAAATCATAACTGTGTACATTGATGCATTTATAGGATTCAGTTTACTGATTTGATATACAATGTGAAATGCTTACATCGAAGTGACTAACACATCCATCACAAGTATACTCTTTTCTTAATAGTTTTGAAATGTATATTGCATCATGCACATTAGGTGAGGTACCCCTAAATACATTCCCTCCTCCCGACCTCCACCTTCCCCTTCACTCTCTATCCTCTTCCCTTCAACTTTCTGGGCTATAGCTATGTTTTGCCATTTTTATGAATATGTAGGAGCTTATATATTTATTTCATAGTAATATTGGGTACATTGGATACTTTTTTCTCCCATTTTTTAGATACACTACTAAGAAGAATATGTTTCAGATACATCCAGGTATCCATAAAAGATGTGAAGTCTCCATCTTTTTATGGCTGCATAGTATTCCATTGTGTACATATAGCAAATTTGTTAATCCATTCATTGGTCAGTGGGCACTTGGGTTGTTTCCATGTCTTGGTTGTTGTAAATTGGGCTGCAGTAAACATTCTGGTGAAAATGTCTTTGGTGTAAAAAGATTTTTGAACATCTGGGTATATACATAGAGGAATTTCAGTATTGAATGGCAGGTCTACTTTTAGTTCCTTGAGTATCCTCTAAACTTCATTCCAAAAAGGTTTTATTAGCTTGCATTCCCACCAGAAGTGTAGAAGTGTTCCCTTCTATCCACACCCACACCAACATCTGTAGTTTTGGGATTTTGTGATGTGGAGTAATGTTACTGGAGTTAGCTGATATCTCAAAGTGGTTTTGATTTGCATTTCTCTGATGGTAAAAGATGATGAGCATTTCTTCATGTGTTTGTAGGCCATGAGCTTGTCTTCATCAGAGAAGTTTCTGTTCAAATCTCTTGCCCACATAGAAACAGGGTTATTTGTTCTTTTCTTATTGATTACCTTGAATTCTCTGTGGATTCTAGTTATCAGACATTTGTCAGAAGCGTAACCTGCAAAAATGTTCTTACATTATAAAGGTTGTCTGTTTGCCTTACTTACTGTGCTCATGGCTGTGCAAAAGCTTTTTAGTTTGATCACATCCCAGTAATATAATTTTGGTGTTGCTTCAATTGCCAGGGGGTTCCTCCTCATAAAATATTCTCTCAGGACAATTTCTTCAAGTGTTTTCCCTGCACTGTCTTCTAGTATTTTTTTAGTTTCATATCTTAAATTCAAATATTTTATCCAGTTAGAATCAATTTTTCTTAATGGTGAAAGGTCGGGGTCCAGTTTCAGTCTTCTACAGATTTCCAGCCAGTTCACCTGGCACCATTTGTTAAATAGGGAGTTTCTCCCCCACTGAATGTTTTTGATAGGCTTATAGAAGATCAAATGATGATAAGTAGCAAGGTTCTTTTCTTGGTTCTCTATTCTGTTCCATAAATATACCTCTCTTTTTCTTGTGTCAGTACCATGTTGTTTTGATCACTATCAATTTATAGTATAGCCTGAAGTCTAGTAACATGACGCCTCTGGATTTGTTTTTATTTCTGAGTAATGTATTGGGTATTTGAGGTTTTTTCTGATTCCATAAAAAATGAAGCAGTATTTTTTCAAGCTCTTTAAAGTATGATAGTGATGCTTTAATAAGAATTGCATTAAATCTGTAGACTTCTTTGGGCAGTATGTACATTTTAACACTGTTGATTCTTCCCAGTCATGAGCATGATATGTTTTTCCATTTGTTAACATATTCAGCTATTTCTTTTCTCAGAGTTTCATAATTATCTTAATAGAGATCTTTCATGTCCTCTGTTAGGTAAATTCCCAGATAATGTTTTTCTTTTTTTTTTTTTTTTTTAGGCAGAGCCTCAAGCTGTCTCCCTGGGTAGAGTGCAATGTCATCACAGCTCACAGCAACCTACAACTCCTGGGCTTAAGCAATTCTCCTGCCTCCTCCTCCCAAGTAGCTGGGATTACAGGTGCCTGCCACAATGCCTGGGTATTTTTTTTGTTGAAGCCATCATTGTTGTTTGGCGGGCCTGGGCTGGATTAGAACCCACCAGCTCAGGTGTACGTGGCTGGTGCCTAAGCTGCTTGAACCACAGGCACCAAGCCTCCCAGATAGTTTGTCTCCTTTGACACTACTGTAAAGGGAATAGAGTCCTTGACTATATCTTCAGCTTGACTATTGATGGCATACATAAAAGTTAATAATTCATAAGTGTTGATTTTGTGTCCTGAGACACTGCTGTATTCCTTGATCAATTCTAAGAGTTTTGTAGTTGAGCCTCTGGGATTTTCTAAGTATAGAGTCACATCATCTGCGAACAGTGAGAGTTTGATCTCCTCTGACCCTATTTGGACACCCTTGATTGCCTTCCCTTGCCAGACTGTGATGGCTAAGGATTCCATTATTATGTTGAATAGCAATGGAGACAATGGGCATCCTTACCCAGTTTCAGATCTGAGTAGAAATGTTTTTAATTTTATTCCATTCAATATGATATTAGCTGTGGGTTTGCTGTAGATGGCCTCTATCAGTTCAAAAAATATCCTTCTATGCCTGTTCTCTTAAGTGGTCTGATCACAAAAGTATGCTGGATATTATCAGAAGCTTTTTCTACATCAATTGAGAGAATCATATGGTTGTTGTTTTATTATCATATGGTTATTTTATTTATGTTATGTATCATATTTATAGATTTGCATATTTCTCTACATTAATTGAGAGAATCGTATGGTGGTTGTTTTATTATCATATGGTCATTTAATTTATGTTATGTATCATATTTATAGATTTGCATATGTTGAACCAATCCTGTAACCCTGGAATGAAACCAACTTGACCATGATATATAATTTTTTTTATGTGTTTTTAAATTCTGTTTGCTAAGATTGTATTGAATATTTTTGCATTGATATTCATTAATGATATTGGTCTATAATTTTCTTCTTTGTTGGATCCTTTACTGGTTTTGGGATCAGGGTGATGTTTGCTTCACAGAATGTGTTGGGAAGTATTACTTCTATTTCTATGTTTTGGAAAAGTTTGTATAATTAGGTACTAGTTCTTGAAAGGTTTGATTGAATTCGGATGTGAAGACATTTGTTCTCAAACTTTTCTCTTTTGGGAGATTTAATATTGTTGATGCTATTTCAGTGATTGATATTGATCTGTTCAAGATTTCTAATTCTTTCTTGTTGAGTTTAGGAAGGTGGGGTGCTTCCATGTATTCATTAATTTCCTTCAGATTTTCATATTTCTGGAAATGCAGTTATTTATAATCATTGAGGATTTTTTTGAATTTCTGTTGTTATTTCTCCTTTATCATTTCTCATAGATGACATTAGAAATTTTACTTTTCTGTTTTTGGTTAGGTTTGCCAAAGTTTCACCAATTTTGTTAATCTTTTTGAGAAACCAACTTTTTGTTTCATTAATCTTCTAAATGATTCTTTTGTTTTCAATTTCATTTCATTTCAATTTCATTTAATTCTTCCCTGAATTTGGTTGTTTCATTTCTTCTGCTAGGTTAAGGGTTGGAATTTCCTTCCTTTTCCAGTCGCTTGAGAAGATCAATTAAGTTGTCAACTTCCTCTCTTTCTGTTTTCCTGATGAAGGCTTCCAATGCTATAAATTTCCCTCTTAGGACTACCTTTGCAGTATCCCAAAGGTTTTGATAATTTGTGTCTTCATTATCATTTTGTTCCAAAAATTTGGTGATTTCCTTCATAATCTCATCTTTGATCCAGCTACCATTCAGCCTAAGATTATTTAGTTTCCATGACTTTGATTATAAAGATTCCTGTTGCTGTTCAATTCAACTTTTATTCCATGTGGTCTGAGAAGTTACAAGGAATAATTTTTATGCTTTTACATTTGCTGATGTTAGACTTGTGTCCTAAGATACGATAAATTTTGGAGGATGATTCATGGGATAATGAAAATAATGTATATTTAGTTTTATTACAATGAAATGTTCTGTAGAGGTCTGTTAAGTCCATTTGTTCTAGGGTAAGGTTTAAGTTTAACATTTCTTTGTTTTGTTTCTTCTGGGAGGATCTATAAAGGATTGCCAAAGGGGTTTTAAAAATCTTTAAGTGTTATAGTTCAGGAATATATCTAGTTGTTAATATCCATTAGGGTTTTGTTTATAAATTGGGGAGCATTCTGGTAAGGTACATAAATGTTAATTATTGAAATCTCTGTTTGTTGGGTGTTTCCCTTGTCAAATTTGTAGTGACCATCCTTATCTGTCTTTATCTTTATTGATTTAAAGCCTATTGTATCTGAAAATAAAATCACAACACCTATTTTTTCTGATTTTCATTTGCCTGTATTATAGATGTCGATCCCTTGACCCTGAGTCTATTTTTATCTTTTAAGGTAAGATAACATTCTTGTATGGAGCAGATATCTGGTCTAAATTTATGTATCCAGTCATCCAGCCTGTGCCTCTTTAGAGGACAATTTAAGCCATTCACATTAATTGAGAGAATTGATAACCCTGGCAGTGTTTGGGGTGTCATATTTGTCCAACAATTAGCAGAAATTTTTAATCCTTTCACCACTTTCGAAGTTAGATTTTGTTCAAAAATTTATGAGTGAGTTGACTTTGGTGGTAGAGAATTGTGCTGGTCATTGTGGAGGATTGGTCTAGAATATCATGAAGAGCTGGTTTAGTTATGGAAAATTTCTTCAACATGTGTATGTCATTAAAGTATTTGATTTCTACATCACAAATGAAACTCAGTTGAGCTTGATATAGTAACCTGGGCTGAAAGTTGTTTTATTTTAGGCAGTTGGAGGTCAATGACCATTCTCTTACGGTTTGAAAGGTTTGGGGTGAGAGATCTCCAGTTATTCTGATATTTTTCCCTTTGTAGGTAATGCTTTTTTATGTGTGGCTGATTGCAGTATTTTCTTCTTCTTTTTAACTTTGGCAAAGTTGATCAAAATGTGTCTAGGAGATGCTTTATGTGGATTGAGTCTTACTGGCATTCTGAAACTGTCTGCTAACTGAATTTCTGTTTTTCTTATAATGCTTGGGAAATTCTCCTTCATAGTATCTTTGAGTAGAGCATCTGTGCCTTTAGGACCATCCTCTTCTCCTTCAGGAATTCCTTTAAGACGAATGTTTGATCTTTTGGAGTGATCCCACAACACTCTCAGGGAATGATCAGTTTTTCCTCTCCATTTGTCTGCCTTTGAGCATTTGAGAACGTTCAAAAGCTTTGTTGTCAATTTCACAGATCACTCTATTACTGAGTGATTCTACTGTATTTCAGAGTTCCTTGTGTAATTTTTTTGCATTTCCTTGATCTCTGCTATCCCTTTTCTCATTATGTCTATATCTTTGGATCTTTGCCTTTGAATTTATTAATTTCTTGAGACAACTTTAGAGGTACTATATTTCAATTTCTAAATTTTCTTCCATTACATTTATCTTATTTGCCATCTATATTCTGAATTCTATATCTAACAATTAAATCATTTGTCTATGCATGGCATCTTCAGTTGTATCTCCTTTCTCATTTCTTGGGGGTGTTGAACTACTCTGGTTATTAATGTTGCCAGAGTACTTCCATTAGTTCCGCCCTATTTTTATTTTCCACCATTTGGTTATTAGAACTCATAAGGTGCGATTGAATTGGGTTTCCCAGGTAGTAGAGTTAATCATCCCCTTACCAAAGTGCTAGGCTTTGTAATTGTGTCTTATCCCCTACAATGCTACAAAGGACACCTTCAGTGTTTTTGCTGGAGACTCTGAGGACATACTTGGTGAGCTAGTGAAAGCTGGCTCTGTTGAGAAATCAGCTAACCTCTACCCTATCCTAAGAAGCCCCAGTATTAGGTTTAAATCTCAGCTGTGGAGAGATAAAGACAGCTGCGGTGCCCCCACTCACACCCTTCAATTCTTTTCCACTACAGAACTTCGAAGGTCAACCTCAGCGTGTCCCTGGGTGGACAGCTCCAGATGTGAGTTCAAATCAAATTTTCTTGGGTAGTACAAACCTTGCTCAACAGAGAGGGATCCAAAGTTCTTCAGCAGCTCAATTTGAGCCAGCGGTCCATGACACCTCCTGCCAGACTCAGTCCACACTGGTGTCCACTTCTTTGCTCGCCAGCCCAGTTGGAGCTGGGGACCATAACCCCACTGGAAGGTCTCAGTCCACACCTGACAAGCTTCTGATTGCTGGCTCCATTGGAGTTAGGAGACCATGCCCCTACCCACTCAGTGTACACCTGGAGGCTTGCCAGCTTTGTTGGAGACAGGGGACTATGCCCTTGACCTCAGCTCTTGTTCCATACATGGCAAGCCACTGCTTACAAGCCCAGTTGAACCTGGGGACCAGCCCCACCTTCTGAACTCAGTCCATATCTGACAACCACTCTCCTACTTGTGGGCACCATCAGAGCCCAGGGCTTTTCCCCCCCTCCTACCAGACACAGCCCAAACTGAGGGTAAACACCACCACTGGCTGGGCAAAGTAATAACCAGGGGAATTCTCCCTCTTCCACCAAGTGTCCCTTTCTTCTCACACCCTCTTTATTCCCCACTAGTCACAGATTCTGTCCTGATGTTCAGCGGTCCACACTATGCCCAGATATCTCAAGAAAAGACCAAAAATTCTGTGCTCTGCAGTGTACAGAACTTTAGCCCACCATTCAAGGCAGGGAGAGTGGACTGGGAGTTTGGAATTGTGGAGGAAAATATTTGTTCAATTTTATGCTCAACAGGGTGGTGTGTAGGTTCACAAGTGGGACCTTCCTGGAGAAAGAGACCTGGTGTTTTGTGGGTGTTTTACTTCTCCAGTTAGGTAAAATTATAGGTCTTTTATTCCCTGATCACTCGCTGAGAGCCTGCAGTTGGCCTCCCGCTTGGGGAAGGGGTTTCCCATCCTCTAGTCTATAGGTTTTGTATCTGTAATTTGTTTTCTTGAATGCTTTTCCTTGGAGTCACAGCTTGCTGAACTTCTTTCTTGGTTCAGCTTCTCAACTTTGACTTCATAGAATCAGATTCTGTCCAGTTTTCTCTCTCTGGTCAGGAGTCTCTGCCAAGTCTTGCTACTAGTTGGCCATCTTCCCAGAATTCTCCCTCAGTGCTCACATTCACTTCAGAAAAGACCATTTCTTGCCTTGACTTTGGCATGGTTCATCTGTCACCTAACTCTGATGTTCATCCAAGTATAAATGGATTTTAGGCCATTTATTCTAAAACCTCCTGCCACCTCATTTATTATACCACGCTTGCCACCCATGGGGACAACAGAGAAGCCAATGATCTGCTCCCTTGGACTGTCCTCCAAGGCACCAGCCAGGTTCAAGTCTACTCAGGAGCTCCACCTCCATGGGCCCTGTTAAACCACCATCAGCATGGAGAGGGCAATGTCTTATGGCAAGTATGTTCCCATCTATGCCTTCTCAGTGAACTTGTGACAAACTATTCTATTATCTTCTTCTGTTTATTATTTCTTTCATTCTACTAATTTGCAATTTAATTGTTCTTCCTCTTCAAGTTCTTTGTAGTGCAGATTATTAAACTGATATCTTTATACTTTTTCTATTTTTTCTTCACCCCCCCGCTTTATACATTTTTTATTGTAAAAATTTATTGTGATAAACTTCACTTTTAGTTCTCCTCTTTTCTATCATGCCATAGAATTTGGTATGTTGTGTTTTCATATTCACTTGTTTTACATTTTTTAATCTGTCTTTATTTTTTTATTGACCCATTGATTGAACAGAATTATATTTCCTCATTTTCGTTTGTTTGTATATTTTCCAAAGTTCTTCTTTTTATTTTTTTCATTGTTTTCAAAACCTGTATGTGATGTAATTTCGATTTTTTTTTCATTTTTATGAGAGTTGTTTTTTTCACTAATATATAGTCCATCCTACAGATAACTTCATGTTCTTATGAAAAGTGTTATGCATTCTGCATCAGTTGGATAAAATTTTCTGTAAATGTTAGTTAGGTTTATTTAGTCTAGAATGTTTAAGTCCAATGTTGCTTTATTGGTTTTCTGTCTGGATGATGTATCCCTTGCTGAAGTATTGAAGCCCCTTGCTTGTATTACAGTATTACATTGAAACTATCTTTCCTTGGTGCTTATACATATTTACCATTGTTATATCTTCATGGTATAAAATACAAATTGACATTTTCATTATATTGAATCTATCTTTCCTTGGTACTTATACATATTTACCATTGTTATATCTTCATGGTATAAAATACAAATTGACATTTTTATGATTATATAGTGATGTTCTTTATTTTTATTTTTATTTTTTGCAGGTTTTTTTTTGGGGGGGGGGCTGGGGCTTGGTTTGAACCCATCACCTTCAGCATATGGGGCTGCTGCCCTACTCCTTTGAGCCACAGATACCACCCATCTTCTTTCTTTCTTTTTAAGAACTTTGACTTGAATTCTATTTTATCACATAAAAGTGTAACTACCCCTGCTCTTTTTCACTATCCATTTGCATAGAATATCTTTTACTTTCCCTTTACTTTGAGTTTCTGTGTCTCTTTAAAGATAAAATGAGTTTCCTGTAGGCAGCATATATTTCGATCTTTTAAAAATGCATTTTGCCTCTCTAACTTTTAATTTTAGAATTTAGTCCATTTATATTCAATGTTATAATTGATACATAAGAAGTTATTACTGCTCTTTTGTTTCTTGTTTCTGGTTGTTTTGTAACTCCTCTCTATTTCTTTCTTTTTTTTTCTTACTATTTTTATTTCTACATAAGGGATTTTCTTTGGCAGTATGTTTCAGAATGTTTGTATTTACTTTTAGGGCCTCTGCTGTAGGTTTTTGCTGTTTGGTTGCCATCAAGGTTTGAAAATATAATTTAAATACAAGTTATTCTAAAGTGGTGGAAACTTCACTTTGATTACAAAGAAAATAGAAAAAAGAAAACAAAGAAAAAACTAAAAAGCTCTTCACTTTTCTCCCACACACATACTTTTATATTTTGCTATCTCAGTTTACATCTTTTTGTAGGATATTGCCTATATTTAAACAGGTTGCTATAGTTATTATTAGTTTACATAGATTTGTCTTTTATTTTTCATACTAGAGGTATGAGTTGATTAGACACTATATTTATAGTATTGGAGTTTCCTGAATTTAGCTATGTACTTACATTTACCAGTGAGTTTTATATTTTCAAATGTTTTCATTTTGCATGTAATATTCATTCCTTTCTAGTTCAAGAACACTCTTTAGTGTTCATTTCTTATAATATAGATTTAATGATTATGAATTCCCTCATCTTTTTTTGTCTGGAAAAACTTTATCTCCCCTTCTGCTTGAAGAGAAAATTTGCCCAGCACAGTATCCTTGGTTGGTAGATTTTACTTCAGTACTTTGAATATGGGGTATGTTTATTTTTGGTAGTTTATAGAAGTGGAATCAGGTAGTATTGTGCTTTCTGTGCTTGACTTATTTGACTTAGCATAATGCTTTTCAAGTTAATGAATGTTGTAACAGATGACTAAATTTCCTTCTTTTATATGGCTAAATAATTTTTCACTGTGTAGCATGTGGCACATTGGGTTTACCTATTCACCTGTCAATGGAAATTGATATTGATTCTACCTCTTTGCTACTGTGAATAATGCTACGGTGAACATGAGAGTGCACACTCTACTTTAATATTCTGATTTTAATTTTTTAAAAGTAAATATCAAGAACTAGGTTTTCTGGGACATATTTTAGTTTAGTTTTTAATTTTTTCAGGAAATCCCATGTTATTTTCCCAAGCAGGTGCACGATTTTACATTCCTAGCGATACTGTATAGTGTTTCATTTTCTCCAAATCCTGTTGGCACTTGTCATTTTTTGTACCTGTTTTTGTTTTTATAAGGTAGTCATCTCAAAAAGTACAAGGGATATCTCATTGCATTTCTGATTGTCATTTATTTGGTTGATAGAAACATAGATCTTATTTTTCAACTACCCTTTGTCCATATGTCTTCTTTTGGGTGATGTCTAATGAGGTCCTTAGCCCATTTTTAATGGGGTTACCAAGTGTGCTTTTATTCTGATTCTGTTTTAGGTTTTTGTTTGTTTGTTTGTTTGTTTTGTAGTTTTTGGCTGGGGCTGGGTTTGAACCATCTACCTCAGGCATATGGGGCCAGTGCCCAAGTCCTTTGACCCACAGGTACTGACAGGTTGTTTTCTTTTTTTATAATAAAATACAGGTATTTTAAAGACATTTTTTATATTAACACTTTATCAGTCCATGGCTTATAAATATTTTTTACCATTTTCTAGAATGACTATTTACTCTTTTGCTTCATTTTTTGTGACAAGTTAGAAAAAAAACACCTTTATTTCTCAAAAATATGCAGCTAGATTCAAGAGATGTCCTGGATCCATGAGAAGCCAATACTCCTAGACTTAGGAAAGATGTTCAGAGCAGATAGAGTCTTATGTGCATGTTGCACACTTTGCACTATAGCTGAATAGCCTCAAAGGCACTCTACTCCAGATTTATATCTAGAGCATCACTGGATATGCTCAGCACATGTGTTGCAGGACATCTCATTTTGGTAGGGACAAGTGCAGAGCTTAGAGATGTAACAACTTAGAGGCAGCTTCTTTTCTTTTCTATCTATATTTCCCCTTTTATTTTTCTTTAATGTTTACTCTACCCTGGTTTAAACAGTTTTTATTAATATTGGCTATAGATTTGCAGTGTTAATTCCATACTATTTGAACATTTTTCCATTTTATTCAAGAACTCCATTTGCAAGGATCTTATCAAGGATTTCTAAGCACATACTATAGATATCCTGAGAAATACAAGCAGGGGGGGAGCTTAGTCAGCCATGGTAGTCTGGGGACCTGTCTTTTCACACTTCTGGCTTAGTCAATTTGTTGTTTTTTAATTGTTCATAGTGATCGTTCATGATCCTTTTTGTTTGTATAGCATCGATTTTAATGTCTCCTCTTTCATATATTATAATCTTATATTTTATTTCTAAAGTAGACCAACTAAGGATTTGTCAGTGTTGGTTTTCTTTTCCATAACAACTCTTAATTTATGATTAATTTTTCCTATTCTCTATACATTTTATTTATGCTCTAATTCATGTTTTTTTCTTTTCTTATGGTAAATTACAGCTGAGTCTGTTCTTGTTCTAACTTTTTGAGAAGTTAGATAGTTTTTAAATCTTTTTTTCACTTTTAAAGTAGGTATTTATCATTATAATCTTCCTCCTTATTACTCTTTTATTACACCTTATAAGTCTTAGTGTGTTGTGTTTTCAGCTTTATGTGCCTCAATATTTTTAGAGATTTTTCCTTCAATTTATTCCTCACCCATTTGTTGCTCAGACATATGTTATTTAATTTCCACATATTTGTAAATGTACCAGTTTTCCTTCTGTTATTGATTTCTATCTGCATTTCCTTGTGGCAGGAAAATACATTTGTTATAATTTCAACCTTCTTAAATTTGTCAAAACTTGCCCTGTGACCTAATTTGATCTATCCTATTTAAAATGTACTTACAAAGAATGTATATTATATTTCTATTGAACTGAAAGTTCTGTATATGTCTGTTAGGCCAATCTGTCTTCCCATTGATATTTTCTCTAGATATTCTACCAATTTTTCAAAGTGGAATACTTAAGTCTCCCACTAATATAAAAATGCTATATATTTTCACTTAGTTTTCTGATTTGTTTTTGTACTTAGGTGCTGCAATTTTGGGTCAATTTATGTTTATAATTTTTAAATATTCTTGGTTGCTTAACCTTTCATCATTATAAAATCACTTACATGGTCTCTTATAACAGGTTTTGACTAAACATTTAAGTTTTCTAATATAAATGTAGTTACCTCTCCTCATTTTAAATTGCTACTTGTATGAAATATTTTTTTGCCTCCTAATTTTCAGCCTTATTTGTGTTCTTAATGTAAAGTGATTGTCCTGTAGAATGTATAACGTTAGTTCTATTTTTTTTTCCTCATTCACTCGACATGTTGTAGCTTGGAAGTTTATCACATTTCTATTTTAAGTAATAATTGATAGTAGATGGTTTACTACTGTCATTTTGATAATTATATTTTGTGTTTTGTGTAGCTTTCTGGTTCATACTTTTCTCTCTTGTTTTTTTCCATAGTATTTATTTAAGTTTTTGCATTGATAGTCTTGAATTACTTTCACTATTTATTGTTTTTCTTTTTCAGTTATTTTATGCAGTAACCATAGGGATTACATGAAATATGAGAACACTTCCAAAAGTCTATAGACAGGAAATTAGTATTAAAAGGTAAAAATTAAAGAATATAAACTTTATTTATCAACATAAGCTCTATCAAGTTCAAGATACTTTTGTAAGTGATGATATCACCCATTTACTCTTTCCATAAGAAAATGAAGGTCATGAAAATTTAACTGTGCACCATTTCTATACGGTCTTCTTCACATTATTAATTGAAGAAAAATGACTGTCCTTTAATTTTTTTTTTTTTTTTTGAGGTTAGGAAACACAAACAAGTCAGAAAGAACTGAGTCATGACTATACCATAGATGTGTAGTGATTTCTTCCTAAAACTCTTATAAAATTGCCTTTTCTGATTAAAGAAATGACCAGGATCATTTCCATCTCCAATAAATAGTCAATGATGATCGTTTCCTTATTTTATTTTTTTTTTTTGCTAAACCCTTGGCTAACTCTCTCAAAATACTATCATAAGTAGATGTTATCATTCTTTGGGCATCTAAAAAGTCAATAAACACAATTTCTTGAGGACTAAAAAAATTATCACCATGACTTTTGCTTTTGAACAGTTCATTTTTGCTGCAACTGAACCAGTTTCACCTCTTCGTACCCATTGCTTTGATTGTGCTTTGTCTTTAGGATCATACTTGCAATGTTGTGTTTCATCTCCTGATATAATCTTCATAATATTTATTTTGAATTATCTGTATTGATCACATATCTCCCTTTCATCAGCAGTAGTTTCAGATTTGTTTTGATCCTTTGTTTGGGACATTGCTCCTTGTACCTTCATTTTCCTTTTTCATGATTTCTGCATATTAGATAACACAGTTACTTCTTCTAATCTTCATGGACTGGATTCTTATGGGAGAAGACTTTCACCAATCATCCAAGCACAGTTTTGAGGGGCTATTTAAGCTTTAATTTATGTTGAATCTGCTTTCTTTCTTTTTTCATTAGACCATGGGTATCATAAGCACCCTGAAAGAAGTGAAACTGATATTCATTTCTTGGAAAGCATTTGAAAAAGTTGGATTATTGAACACTGTTTAAATCTTTCCTTCTCTAGAGAAAGCTGAGGTCTGGGGATTTTCACCTGTTTGCTTTGTGCTGAGTAATGTGGAGGTGCTGTAGTGACTGCTAATCCAAACCATTCCCTTTGTTCTTATTGGCTCCCAGGCAGAAAAATGTATGTCAGGGCCTGATAGTATATTAAGATGATAAAAACAGAAGCCAGTGTTTTGGACAACTCATTGAAAAATTGGAAACATTGAAGGAACAACTCAATTTATTTCTTTCTTGATGAAAAGATAAAAGCAGATTTTTTTTTTCTACTCATTCTGTTTTACCGTAGGAATATGGGCTATGGTAAGTGCTACACAAGATTGCTGTCTTAATAGTCACTTCTTCCCAGGTGGCCAGAGTATTCCTGGTCCCAATAACATTCTGAAACATTCATGAGAAAAGCTAGTCCTCTGGGCAGAGCCTCATAATTTTGTGCAATTGTACTCATGGTCCAATTTTTCCCTTTCCATAAAGAAGCTAAAACCAGGTAGTTTTCCTCTAGATTGTATAATACCATACCAAGGTGTAAGAAGGTATCTCAAAATCTCAAATTTCTTGAGTTGCTTTGATGTACCTGTTTTTTTGTTTTTTTTTTTTTTCTCATCCAGGGTACAGAAGTTTCTCAACTAGTTTTATAATTTCTCATAAATGAAATTTGTCTACATTTTATTGAACCAGTGTGCTTGTCAGGGGAAAGAAATCCAGGGATTTCTATTCTGTCATCTTGCTGATGTCACTCTGAACATAAAGGTTTTGATAAATATATAAAATGTATTAGTTTTTAATACATAATTTGATAAGTATTGAGCACTTACTATGAGTAAAGTGCTATATTTAGTATGATAAATGAATTATCTTCTTTATTCCTAGTAATTCTGTAATATAGGAATTATTGTATATTTCTATTTAGAAGATTAATAATTTGTTTCAAAGAAAAGTTAAAGAAAATTGTATATGGCCACAAAACTGGTGAAACAGGGCCTAGATTTCAAGAATGTGATACTGCAAAATGTACTACCTTGTCATGGATGATTCAGTGTTGCAGCATCACCTAGTGTAAGTCCAGCTGGTGGACAGATAGAAGAATAATCCAACATTTGTCTATTGTCATTGTAGAGATAACTAATGAAATAATACATCATGTCTAAAATCTTTAACATTGTAATAATTTCTGTTTCCCAGGCCAGAGGATTTAATGCAATAAGCCTACCATTTCTCGTCTAGCAACCTCATTTTACATCTTGGGATCTCTCTAGAAAGACTGTGCTCCTGAGAGAAATGTGAAAAATTGTGGAGAATGAAGGTGAAGCTGAAAGGTATAGCAAGGATATAATTAAATCTAACCCACAGTCTCCACTGATCTCCCATCAATGTTAATTCCATGCAGTGATTTTGTATGCATTTCAATAACTCTTCTTGGCATTATTCTGACTACTAATTGGCATTTTTAATATCTACCATCTTAGCTTTGAGTGCCCAGTTGTTTCCACGTACTCACAACCAGTAAGCTATACTTCCACCCTTGGCTCCTGACTGAACCCCAACACAAATGTTTATTCCCTTTCCTTCTCAATCTCATTCTATCACATTATATAAAAATACATAGCTATAAATTCTATCAATTATAATTCATTTGCCACTTAGCTTACAATACACTCTCTGTAAAACCATGTTTTTAAAATTTATTTATTTTTTAATTTTAGATTAAAGGCTACACATTTTGTTTATGTACTTTGTTTCTGTACAGAATGAATCAAAGTTACAAACATTAAGCATGCCCTTCACATAGTGTGCACTGTACCTAATAGCTGCAAATTTATCCATTCATCCTCCTTCCTCTCCCAGATTGATTTTCATTGAAATTTATTTACATATGTGCCCATAAGTGGTGTTTGGTTAGTTCCAGTTTGGTACTAAGTCAATGAGTTTGTTTCTCCATTCTTGTGATGTTTCACTTAGAAAAATGGCTTCTAGTTCCTTCTAGGTTGTCCAAAACATAATAGATTAAATTTTTTTATGCTGACTAGTACTCTATAGCATGCATATACCATAATTGATTAATCCATTATGTATTGGTGGGCTCTTGGGTTATTTTCATGTCTTTGTGATCATGCTTCATATGGAACCATGTTTTCTTTTTTTTCTTTTACTCTCTCTCGGGTCATTGGATGAACTACATATCTAAGTTACCTAAAAACAATGAATATTATAATAAATATATGTGTTTTAAAGTCATTCTAAAAAGATTTACTTGGTGCTGTTAAGAATAATTAAACTTATTTGTATATCCTTAGCTTAACATAAAGGAGAATTTTAAATGTGAGGCTTCCTTGATCTCAAATAACTTTATTATATTTGTTTAAAAATATTATATAAATTTCCTCAGGAGTATTAAAACAACAAATTATTATCTTATTTTTAAATTTGATTATCTGAAAGTTTAAAAGACTAAAAACTTTACAAAGTTCACATATGCAGTGTTCTGAATTAAGCTATATACCTCTGTTCTTTTTGCTTCCTTTAATGAAAGATTATCTTTAGATCCTCCTGCTGGCAAAGTTCAATTGTAACGGTATGTGCATTAATTCTTGTTTTGAATACCTCCTTGTGTTACAAGCTAATAATATACAAGTTTTAAAATGTGATTTGTTTAGAATAATCTATATCCTTTAAGAAAACAATGGTTATGCAAAACTGAGATATACGTAATTAATCTAACTCCATATATGTTTTAGCTTTCATTAATATGGTTGTCATTATAAACTGATAGCATTACAAATACATGAATAATTACATGATTAAGAACAAGTTGCATATTACTGCAAAGGGTTTTGGAAACATTGCAGTTCTGAGATAAGCAGTACCCTTTAATGATCCAGGTCAGCATTTCTTAGAGCAGGGGTCCTCAAACTACGGCCCGCGGGCCACATGTGGTGGTGTGAATTCTATTTGTTCCTGTTTTGTTTTTACTTCAAAATAAGATATGTGCAGTGTGCATAAGAATTTGTTCATAGTTTTGTTTTTTTTTCTTTTAACTGTAGTCCGGCCCTCCAATGGTCTGAGGGACAGTGAATTGGGCCCCTGTTTAAAAAGTTTGAGGACACCTGTCTTAGAGCATTCTGCCTGGATCACTAATTCCATGGGACGTTAGTAGGTATTACATTAAAAAAAAAATGGTTCTATAAGGTTATCGTCTGTCTAAATCGGTATTCATTCCTGAAATTTTGGGCAAAGCTTTAGTATACTGATATTCATTATGAATCTGCCAAAATATGGTACACCATGCAGCATTTCTCAAACTGAATTAACTATAGGATATTTTGTTTCACATAGTATTTATTTAATAAGTTTCCCATGAATTGATTTTTGTGAAATACTGTTTTCCACATCTTTGAAAGAGAAGTGAAAAGTAAAAAGGGATAAACATGAGAAAGTATAAGAATAAAACTATAAGTAAGCAACCAAGGAGCATTCCAAGAATAACTAAATGCCTAGCACAGTCGTTGATAATAATTCATCTGCAATTATTCATGAACTGAATAAAAATGTGAATACATGACTGTAATACCGTAACCATTTTTTTTTTTGGTTATGAACCATTACATTTAAGAAGTCAAAGTTCAGTGTCATACTACAAAAAGCATTGGTTTTGCAATTAGACTTATTCAAGCCTAATTCTACAACTAAGCGTCTTATGTCAATTATTAATGACCTTGACCAATCACCCCAAGCATTAGTTTATTTTCTAACTATAAATAATAAAATCCAGTTTTCAAATTACATAGTGATTACATTTATTACTATACATTAAAGTTGCTTGGCACAGAGTAGGTATTCAGGAAACATTGATTTCCTTCCTTCCCTCTGAAGGAAATGGAACTTTTATTCCAAATTAACATTGAGGAAAATTTTTCAGATATGGTAGCCTCAGCAAATTTGATTATGATTTCTATGCATGTACTTGACAGCTGTACAGCACTGGGTAGTCCTTAATTTATCTATTCTTTGGGGGTTTATATATGTAATAAGAATAAAATTACCACTTTCTCTGCTAATGTATTAACTGCAAGGGAAATTCTCTCAATTTATAAAGCTGAGTTATAAAGCTCAGGAAACAGAGGTTTATAATGGCAAAGATGACAGACTTTTAAGTAGAATGACACTAGCACACCACTATAATTTTACTTTTTGTCTAAATCTAACAAGAGCCTACATAGATCATGGTAAATGACACTTTGGGGCTTCAATATCTGAGAGGGGCCACATAATTCAGTGAATGTCTATTGAGTATTCAGTATACATGTCAGAAAAGGAGGAAAGCAAATGGTTGGCATTTTCCTCAAATGCCACCAGTCAGAGCTGTACTGAAAAAAATATAGAAACATTGAGAACAAAATAATGGCCAGTGGCATAGCATTATGTATGGAAAATATTTCTGGCAGCCTTGTCACTTTAGCTTCTACATCAATTGTGGTTTGTGATTGATTCATCTGATTTTTTTTGTCTTTTTAATCCCTTAAAAACTTTTGGTCACACATCATGTGTGTTTTCCTGAATGCAAAGGATGATGAAGTCTAGATGCTAAATGAAAATATTGACTGTTGACATGCAAAATAAAAGATTTGTTAATATCATTTCAAGCTGTGTTTACCTTACCAATTATGTATTGCCTCCTCCTTTTCCAGAACATATTACAATAAAGCATATTATGAAATAATTGAATAATTATATACGTGTTTTCTTGAATTTTCACTAATCAGAAAATCACTTCAAGTGAATATATAAACTTTGCTGACACTTCATCTACAAGAAAAGAAGCATTCTTTGTGAGGGGTGTGGAAACTTGGTATCCTGAAGAAATAGAATCAGTCTGTGTACAAAACATTCCTTACTTCACTTTTCTTGCTTAAAAAGTAATTAAAGAATGGATATCTTATGATTCTCCAAATCTAATAGGAAATAATTCTGGGAGTTTAGTAACTTATAAAGATAAAAATATTTTAGAAATAAGATCTCCTTTAGTATAGTTCATACCTATATACAAAATCATATTTTAAATTCTGATGGGAAAGAGGTATAATGATTAGGAGACAGTAAGGATGATTAAGATAATGACATAATAACATTCTATTCCTTAACTTGCAAAGAGTTAATGGATGATCTTACTTTGTGATCATTAATTGAACTGTTTATGTATATTTTAGGCACTTTATGAGTGCAAATTATAAGTAAAAAATGAAAATAAAAGTCAAATTCCCTTGTGGAAGTAACAATGTAAGTTTAGTCTAAAATTGAATAAGGGAAACTTCTAAAAATCACAATAGATAATACAAAAGGAAATTTATTATTTACATATTAGATACATAAAACATAAGTTAATTTTAATTGGAATTTTACAATTAATCACTCCTTTTCTGATACATTGTTATTAATGTCCCATTAAAAGGTAATTGCATTGAAATTCTCTAATTTAGTCTCAAAAGTTATGTGAATTTCTTGGGTGCAATGTTATAAATGCCAGGAAAGTGACAATGGGAAGATTTTGGATTAGATTCCAGTTTTTATTTTTCCATAAAAACTCAGCAGCTGGACAACTATCTGTTAATGAAAATTGCTCTGGAGAACTCGTGAGTTTAAGTTTATCTAAGAAGACATGGCAACATAACAAAAAAAAAAAAAAAAAAAAAAAAAAGAACAAAAAGGGAGAAATAAAGAAATAAAATAGAAGATGGCTGACTGAAACCAGCTTTCCACAGAGGCTCCCATCCACAAAGAGAGTTAAAAGACAGATGTTTAGCAAGAAACATAGTGGATTAGAGCTGAGTCAAGAGAGAAGGTTGAAGAATGCACATCAACCTGCTGAGGTGAGCTGCGACCCCAAGGATACAAAGAAATTATACAAAATCCATCACCAAGCAGATAGGAGTTCCCTCCTCCATGAGAACAGCTCATAGTACTCCATACAAACAAGCTAGTAGAGTTCAAAACTCCTCCCATTTTATCCCAGGGGAGACACCCTCTAAAACTGGACCTACTTCTTCTACTAGGGTGCCGTGGAACTCTCCAGCCAGGCATAAAACTGTATATATTCTCTATCTGCAATTCTGAACTCCCAGTGCTCCCCTCCACTCTCAATCTGAAGTCTGGAGGCCTGTCCCCCAGGAGTCCAGATTCTTGAGTATTTTCTCGAGAGGTGTGGACAGGGCATGGACTGTTGCTGGTCAGTGCTAATTCTGTGGCATGGGAGTAAGAAGAGGATAATCAGCTGAAGGGGAACCATATGGAGTGGTGGTGCCCAAAGGCACAGAGCAGCAGCCATTTTTGGCAACAATAGGGCTCAAGCCTGAATAATCCAGAGTCACAACCCCTGTCTCTCTGGGCAACCAGAGGAGGCTGTTCATCTTCTCTGGTGGTAGCCACTGGTGGAACAGATCTGGAACAGAAACTCATACTCCATGAGTAAAGGGTTTTTCTGAGGTGGTACTGGCCTGGGTGGAGCACAGGGACTAGTATACACACATGCACAGAGACCACAGACTCTCAGGGCAGGGATGACCCAGAGAATAGCTTTACTGAAACTAAGATACACACAACCCTCAAGGGATCATATCTGAGACAAAGGAGGGCAGGCAGAGGCTGGAACTCAAAGCTACCCATGCTGCCCCAATAGAAAATGTAGCCGAGACCACGCAGCGGCATAGGCTAGGCCTGAGTCACAGTTTCAGTGAACTCAAATAGCATCTGATCTGCAGGGGAATATAGCTGGGACAGAAACAAATTCTGAGAAGTTGTTCTTTTCTGTCAGCAACATCAATCAGGGGTGGGGCTGGAACTGAAGGAACCCCTGCTCCTTAATGGGGCATCTCCATTAAGCACCCAAGGTTGTCACACCTCACCTCCCCCAGCCGGATAGTGGCAGAGGGAAGTGGCCTGGCTGAGGAGACACAGATCTCCCTGCGATTCAGGCAGGTACAACCTCCTGGAGTATCTGCTCATTGGAGGCAACTGGGTCACAGCCCTGCAGGGTTATCAGTGACTGGGTGTGATAGAGGTCCAAGGTGGGGAAGGAGGAATCAACCTTCCCAGACAAATCTATTTGCTGGTCGGATCCTCCTGACCTCACAGAGCACCAGTGGGAGTCATACTTGAGTTGCCAGCAGACCCCTGTGATATAGTTGCCAGAGACATTTTGAAATCTCCCACCTGAGACAGGTGTTGACTGAGATAATTGATTTGGACCTCTTGAGTTGGACCAATCAACTGAGGACTATCCGAGTGATACCTTGGGTGTGTGGTTGTAGAAAAGTCTGATTTTCCTTTTCTAATTGTTGCCTGTGGTGGGTGGGGTGCCTTAATTGCTGGTATTTCACCACAACTGAGACTTCAACACACAGTAACTGATTCACTAGGGTAGGACAGAGACCAAATGAAAACAAAACAAAGCCACTTAGCCCCACCACACAAAGCAGGTCCACAGTTTCTCAGTCTGTAGCACTGTATGGGTCATTGGAAAAGCTCTAGGGGAAAAAGTACAGACACCATTCCCAGATTATGGGGAAAGGGCTGGTTAAGCACTATTCCTGGATCCCCCAACCTAACTTCTCTTTATCAGTTCATCAAGTCAAATGGTGTAAAATAATCAAGGGGAGGAATCAGCAGAAAAACTCTGGTAACATGAATAATCAGATTAGATCAATCTCCCCAAGGAAAGAAATGATGAACACAACTGAAGATCCCATTCATAAACAGATGACTGAGATGTCAGAAATCAAATTCAGAATTTGGATTGCAAACAAGATTAATGGAATAGAGGAAAAGTTGAAATTAGAAATTCTAGGAGCATTTTAAAAGTTGTCTCTAGAATTCAATGAATTTAAAGATAAAATCACCAAAGATTTTGACACATTGAGACAAGAATTTGCAACCCTCAAAGATCTGAAAAATACAGTAGAATCCCTCAGTAAAAGAATGGAGTAAGCAGAACAAAGGATTTCTGACATTGAAGACCAAGCTTTTGAACACTCCCAAATTCTCAAGGAGGAAGATAAATGGAAAGGAAAATGGATCATTGTCTCAGAGAGCTCTGGAATAATTCGAAGAAAACTAATATTCACTTCATAGGAATCCCTGAAGGTGACGAAGTGGTTTCACAAGGCACAGATGCTCTTCGTCATGAAACTATGAAAGAGAATTTTCCAGACATTCCAAGAGATTCTGAAATTCAGATAGCAGAGAGTTTCAGAACCCTAGAATGACTCAACCCGAATAAGACATCCCCTAGGCACATCGTAATTAACTTCACTAAAGTTAATATGAAGGAGAAAATTCAGAAAGCAGCCAGATGGAAGAAAACCATAACCTACAAAGGGAAGAATATTAGAATGATTGCAGATCTCTCTGCTGAAACCTTTCAAGCTAGGAAAGGGTGGTCATCGATTTTTAATCTCCTAAAACAAAATAACTTTCAACCCAGGATCCTGTATCCAGCAAAACTGAGTTTCATTTATGAGGAGAAATTAAATACTTTAATGACATTCACATGTTGAAGAAATTTGCCATAACTAAACCAGCTCCAGGATTTTATTAGACCTATCCTCCATAATGACCAACACAATCCTCCACCACTAAAGTAAAAACACTCAGAAACTATTGATCAAAGTCCAATTTCCACAGTGGTGAAAAAATTAAAAATGTACATTGGCTTTTTGAAAAATTTGATAGACAAAATTCTACCAGACTTACCAATTTTCTCTATTAATGTGAATGGCTTAAATTGTCCTCTAAAGAGGCAGAGATTGACTGAATGGATATAAAAACACAGGCCAGATATCTACTGTATACAAGAATCTCATCTTACCTTAAAAGATAAATATAGAGTCAGGGTGAAGAAATGGTCATCTACATTTCAAGCAAATGGGAATCAGAGAAAAAGAAGGTGTTGCAATTCTATTTTTAGATACAATAGGTTTTAAACCAACAAAAGTGAGGAAGGATAAAAATGGTCACTTCGTATTTGTTAAAGGTAATACTCAATATGATGAGATTTCAATTATTTTAATATTTATGAACACAATCAGAATGTGCCTGAATTTGTAAGCGAAACTCTGACAGACATGAGCAACTTGATTTCCTCCAGCTCCATAATAGTTGGAGATTTTAACACTCCTTTGGCAGTGTTGGATAGATCCTCCAATAAGAAGCTGAGCAAAGAAATTTTAGATTTAAACTTAACCATTCGACTTTTAGGTTTAACAGACATTTACAGAACATTTCATCCCCCCAAAATTGAATACACATTCTTCTCATCAGCCCATAGACCATATTCCAAAATTGATCACATCTTAGGTACAAGTCTAACCTCAGTAAATTTAAAGGAATAGAAATTATTCCTTGCATCTTCTCAGACCTCCAAACTTGAACTCAGGAACAACACGAATCTGCATAATCATACAAAAACATGGAAGCTAAATAACCTTCCGCTGAATAATATCTGGGTCATAGATGAGATTAAAAAGGAAATTACTAATTTTTTGGAACAAAATGATAATGAAGGCATGACTTATCAGAACCTCTGTAATACCGCAAATGCAGTCCTAAGAAGGAAATTTATAGCACTGCAATAATTCCTTAAGAGAATGGAAAGAGAGGAAGTTAACAACTTAATGGGACATCTAAAGCAACTGGAAAAGGAGGAACATTCCAAACTCCAACCCAGCAGAAGAAAAGAAATAACCAAAATTAGAGCACAATTAAATGAAATTGAAAACAAAACGATTAAACAACAGATCAATAAATCTAAAAGTTGGTGTTTGGAAAAGGTCAATAAAATAGATAAACCTACTAGATGGTTCAATTAGTCTTTCATCCCTATACCCAGGTTGGATGACCAATTTGCATGTCAGGATGTCCATACTACCCAAAACAATGTACAATTTTAATGCAACCCAGAATGTTTATTGCAGCCCAATTCATGATTGCTAAGTCATGGAAGAATTCCAAGTGTCCATCGACCCATGAATGGATTATATAATTATGTTATATGTACACCATGGAATATTATGCAGCCTTAAACAAAATGGAGACTTTACCTCTTTCATGTTTACATGGATGGAGCTGGAACATGTTCTTCTTAGCAAAGTATCGCAAGAATGGAAGAAAAAGTATCCAATGTACTCAGCCCTAGTATAAAAAAGCCCTAGTATATGAAAGCTGTACTCAGCTTTCATATGAAAGCCATAACCCAATTATAACCTAAGAATATAGGGAAAGAGGAAGAGGAAGGGAGGG